>MJUU01033293.1:83711-110915 GCA_002080025.1 Modiolus philippinarum | reverse complement strand
ATATATATATATATATATATATATATATATATACAAAGTCTCTCAAAAATTGAGGTATAAAACAAAGACTCTTTAAAATTAATCCGGAGCTTTCGACCCAGAGCCGGCCTACCACTTTAATTGTGGTATAGTTACAAAATTCTATCTAATAACGAACAACGTCACAATTTACAATCAAAATTCGGGAAAGAGAACGTTATGTTTTTGTGTTAATTCCATGCGGCTTGCATGTCCGTAATTTTTTCATCCAGAATATTTCCATGGTTTGTCTATATGTATCGTCTCCGCACATTTTCTCTAAAGCTACTATTTCCAAATCGTTAATTGAATGTTCTTCGGAATTAAAGTGTACTGCGACCGGGTCTGATTTTTGTCGACGAATAAGCGACAGATTTAACAAATGTCTCTGGTATAAAGTGTCACCTGTTTCACCTACGTAAATAAATTTTTTACACTGTTTACAAAAAAGTGCATACACTACATTCGCTGTTAAACAGTTAATATAATTTTTCACAGTAAATGATTCGCCTTGAAAATTCGTAAACGAGTCCGTATTGCGAACATACGGGCATATCGCACAGTTCCGTCCACATGGTTCGCACTTTTTAGACTGTTTGAAAAGCATATTGTTATGTTTTTTATGCACCAAAATGTCTTTCAAATTTTTGTCTCTTCGATATACCAGAATTGGTGGTTTTTCAAATACTTTTTTTCATTTTATCGGATTTGTGTAAAGTTGTCACATTTTTCTTGATAATTTTTCGAACATTCGGCAAACTTTTAGAATATGTTAGAACTAGAGGCATTAACACAAAAACATAACGTTCTCTTTCCCGAATTTTGATTGTAAATTATGACGTTGTTCGTTATTATATAGAATTTTGTAACTATACCACAATTAAAGTTCCGCTGAAGAAGGCCGGCTCCCGGTCGAAAGCTCCGGATTAATTTTAAAGAGTCTTTGTTATATATATATATATATATATATATATATATATAGTAAAAAAAGTTTGTAAATCCCACACAAAGTAGTCCAATATATCGAAAAAGAATTGAAGATGCTGAATGATTTAATATAAATCAGTGTAAATTCACATTTTTAACAATTCGAACACAAAAATAGTCTAGTAAAATGTTCCTTTCTAACCAACCGGTTTCACTGTTCCTTTGCAGATATTCATGGTGAAAATGAATTTGAACGTTGTCAAGCGTCTCTCTCTGACGCGACGTTGTAACAATAAACAATTAAAATGAAAGTGAAAGTAACGTTCCATAAACGTCTAAAAATAGTACATACTTTAAAATCAATATTTTCTGGCTGATTATGTCCTGTTTAGTTCAGGTTTATATTTTTTAATAAAAACATCTTCTTTATTTAATCGTTCTGATTCTGTTGCATTATTTGCACATTGGTATATTGGGAATGGTTTATATTGCGGGGTTTTACTTCTAGCGAAAGTGTCCAAATGTTCACTAAGATTTATTTTCCTCGTCGTCGGATCTCGAATTTGTTGTCTGTGGATAGTCATTCGGGTTCTGAGTGTGTTTCTAGTTTGTCGAATATAATTTTTACCGCATCCTGTACACGTAATAACATATATTAAATTTCCAGATGAACAAGTGAAATTATTTTTTATCTGAAAAATTTGTCCGTTTTTGAACTGGAATTCTGAACCTTCTATTAAGTTTAAACATATACCACAATTTCCTCTTCCACATGTTTTAACTGTCGGAGCTCTACTTATTGTGATAAATTTTGCGCTGGTTAATAGTTTTCTCTAATATTATTTTCATTTTTTGATCTTGTGATAATATCTGTAAATTGTTATGAATAATTTCAAAAGCTTCACTGTTTCTCTGGTTATAGGTTGATACATACGGGATAACATTAGATTTTTCTATTGTGTTAGGTGTCCGTAGTTCCTTCATTGGGATTGCCTTTGCCTTTATGATTCCTCCATCTATTAATGATTTTGGATATTGTCTTTTTAATAAAACCTCTTTTAATTCCGTAAGTCTAACATCTCTTGTCTTTGAATATTCATTTTCACCATGAATATCTGCAAAGGAACAGTGAAACCGGTTGGTTAGAAAAGAACATTTTACTAGACTATTTTTGTGTTCGAATTGTTAAAAATGTGAATTTACACTAATTTATATTAAATCATTCAGCATCTTCAATTCTTTTTCGAAAAAAAAAATTGAATTTTTAAAGGAAATGAAACCGACTTTAACCGTTGCAAATACAAACCATAGAAGATCAAATGAAAAGCATTTCAGTCAAGTAATTACAATCTACAATACGTGTAACTTCGTAGCCCGTTCATGATCACTGTCTTCTAAACTTTTTATTTTCAATATTCTTGATTGGAAAATATAATGAAGATATGGCTAACAAAACATGACATGACAAGGTAAACATAATTTTTGCAGTAACTTTTAAATCATAAAAGATGGTTGATGAAATGTAATGGAGAAAATGTGCGTCTTAAGGAATTTCAAATTTATTGTATTTGGTCCAAATGAATTGGACTATCCCATATGGACCAGAGGTGCAAAAAAACCATTATTTATTACAAAATTGAAGGTTTTTGGTTTCTATGTCGAAACTGATAATAGATGGAAAGAATTTTTAAATAGCAAACATGTTCGGCATAATATGACCCACAAGATGACATCAAAATTTAAGTTCAAAGTCCGTAGCAACATAATGGAAATCTTAGCAACGATATATATTTAATCATATTTCAGAAACTATGATAGGTAGCTTATAACATGCTATGTAGAAAATGTTTATCTCATCAAGATCTACATTTTTTTATAGGAGGTAAAAATTGATGGGACTAACGGTTTATATTGGAGTACTTATAAAGTATTGGAAAGTGGGGAGGGTATAAACAATAACATATAAAAGCTACAAACAAACACACGCACACGCTCACACATATTTTGTCATTCCATTACTTCTAATATTTTCCAAAACGCACCTTGACCTTCAACACCTTTGCCAACACAAACATTATGCTGCTTGGACGTCGAATCTGGTTCATCTTCATAGCAAAACCATCCTAAACTTGAAATTGAACATAAGAGATAGGATTCGTCATTCACCTTGACAATTTTGATTTTGGCTTTGTCAGACTCTCCTTTTCCAACCCGGACTTTTTCGCGATGTTTAGTTCCAATTTTAACATACAACCCTCTATCGGATTTAATCCTGAATACATTATCGCCGCTTTCTCCTACAGGCTCGAAATCGAATTTCCAATTTTCCGTTGTTTCATTCTCCCGTTTCGAATTTTCTCTTTTACTTTCTAATTTGTTCTTGCTAACGGTCATTAAAGGGTTCTTAGTAAATACGTCTCCTGCCCTATTGATAAGATCTGTTGCTAGCTTATCAAAACGCCCTCTTTTTACCATACTAGTAGACCCTCCATCTTTGTCGGATGCATCGCAAGCAAATCTCCCATTGCCGGTCTTTAAGTAGTGATAAGATCTTAGGTACGTCAAATCTTCATATTTAAGACCAAGTGAAGACATGGCAGCAAGAAGAATAGGTTGTTTTGATGGGAAAAACGCAGCCAAAATAACTGCGTCGTCCTCCTCGGGATTCGTGATACACTGAAAAAGAGATACCAACTTCTTCCTTTGTTTGTTTATTGTGTTTAAAATACCCTCTGAGTCTCTTTTCTCTTTCACTACGGAGTTGGCATATATTTGTTGTAAAACACTTAAGCGAGTAGCCGCAACCTGGCAGTACATCTCAATATATTTCAATATTTTGCCCGCAGTTTCTGCTTCTGTGCCTGTATTCGTTGTTGTTTGACGTTTCAGCTCTGTGATTTTTCCTTCTACTTTTCCAAGAAATTGTGCGCCAACTGTTATGACATCTTGTGCCTTAATGTCTTCTGCGCCATTTATATATGCCAAATAGTTGTCAAATTCATTTTGCACACCAGCCATTTTTTGCAAGAACTTTTTATCATCAAACCGATCTAAAGCCGCTTCAACAACCTCTTTTACTACTTCAGTCATACTTGTATTTTCATTTTTGACATATGCCATCCCTGCTGAAGCCATGGAAAATAATGGAAGAACAGCAGGCATGGCAACAAGGCATATGATACGACCAGCACCAATTGTAACGTCTATATACCCAGCAACCATGTCTTTAGTATCCTGTGTACTGTTGGCTTTATAGAGCGTATTCAGACCTCGCACGATTCCGGAAAAACCTGTCATAATAGTTTCTAATTTCCCAGGGTCACTTTCCTCTTTTACGCTCATTTTGGCCTTCTCGGTCAGACAATCAATATCTACTTTCGAACGGATTTGATTTTTGTTTTTCCCAATGAGGTGTCCGCATTCTGTAAGTATATTAATAGCGTCAAGCTTCAGTTTTTCCATGTTTTTCTATGTACTGTTATAATTTCCTGAAAGAGTACAAATAATGTACTTATATTTAAACATACAACCCAATATTTACCAATCGAATTGTACTTCCTTCTTCAAAGCTTTTCAATTTTAGTTATTTCATTTAGTTCTGAAATCAAACATAAAAAATGATAATGTACAGCCTTATCAAAATGAACTATCACCAGAATTTTTCAAAGATTAATGCAAAATTTGACAATTGTCACTAGAGCGTAAAATGTAGGTCAAAGTCACCAAAATCTAGCATATCTGGACTATACCCCCAAGATGCATTTACTGGCATACTATGTATACTTCCTCTGATATGGAGCTTAACGCAAAACATAACCAAATTCACTGGAGCGTAAAATGTCACCAAAGTCCTGTCATTCTGGACTTAACTAATATACTGGTAAAGTCTGACAACAACACTATACATACTTTTTCAGAAATGGAGCTGAGCCCAAAACTTAACCAGTGTCAATGGGGTAAAAAAATTTAGGTCAAAGTGATCCAGTAAAAAGGTATCTCTACCTTGTCTCTCAAAATGAATATAGTGGTACAGTTGGACGGTCACATTAGATATAGATCTTTAGAAATGAAGCTAAACGGAAAATTCGACAAAAGTCACTGGAGCGTTAAAAATAGGTCAATCTGAACCAAGGCTTCCATATCTGGTATGTACTCACAACAGTAAATATATTGGTACAGAAATGGATGTCAATTGTATAATTTTATATCGGACGTCCGGACAAACGGATGGACGAAGGGTAACGCTGAACGCTTCATCGACATTCGTCGGCGGGGCATAAGAAAAAAATATATTTGTACTAATTAGATAATGGACGTCACATGTTTCATATTTTATAATTGAACGACTTCGAATCAGTTTAGTTTCTGTTATTACAAGGCCTATGTGTTGAGAATCTTTCTATATTCTATCATGAATTGGCTAATTGGACCTACATTTCATGCTACAGTAACGCTATTAAAGTTTTGTGTCAGAATCCTACTGGTACTGTAGTGTTCCATCATGTAGGTGTACTGCCTCTTAACCAGCATCCAAAAAAGACAAGTAAATTTCAGGCTTCATTGAGTCAGTATCACTGTCTTATTCAATCTTGCATCTCAGAAGCTATGTGCCTTTCCCTCGTGTGGCTTGGTTAGCAAAGGAGTATATGCGGTAAGGACAGTTTTTGGCCCTAAATTTTGGCAAACAATTTAAATTGCATCACGCCTATAATTCATTTAGCATTTTAAAGTAAAAACGTTTCAGAAACAGGAATACATAGATTTTTTTTTTATAATTCAAACCTTTAAATGGTTTTTACGGCTACAAAAGTTCCAAATATTAGCAATTTTAGTAAAATTAAATGAAAACAGCCAATGTAACGGCAGTTTTGGCGTGTGAAAACAAGCGTAAGGGTGTACCACTTCAATTCTTTAGTAATTTATTTCTTGATTACCCAGCTTTCCATAATCGTGCAACATTTTTCAAAAAAAAAATATTGATTTTAATATTTTTGATTCCCACTGATACATTTTTACCGTGTTTTTAATTGGTTTGAAAAACTAATTTAAAACAAGACCTTTATTGCACTTAGTTCTTTGCTTTTGAATCAGCATCCCACCATAAATATGACATATTGACCTTCTTTTCATGTGTCATTAATGCAGGTTCAGTTTACTGTTCGACCTGCTTTTTCAGATAAGTGCATTCTACCAACATGTAGTTAATTAAGAAGATACGTCTTTTGGAGTCTAAAAATAACTGACGGCAAAACTCCTTGATCTTTATTTCATGCATCATTGATTTAGGTACAGTTTTATGTCTGACCTTGTGTCACAGTTTAAAAATTTGAGTTTATTTCCACAATACACAGAGTATTCCACCATAATGTAGCTTCACTTTAGTTTTTTATATCATACTTTATTTACTTCGGCTGTGTTTTATGTTCTAAATAAATTTTCATATACTGTATTGCTCAAAATCATTCTGGTAGGCAATCAGCATGAGATAAAAATTATGTCACTTTGATTTGGGTTTCCTTTCTCTCTCCTCTTTTTTTGCCAATATTAAAGACTATAAAAACCCTTAAATCATTTTACACTTGAAAATAAACTTCAAGTCATAATACAATTAGAAGATTCTGACAATGGAAATATGCTTTAAACCATTGTATTTGAAGAAAGAGATTACATCTGTAAAAGAACAAACCTTTTGCCGAAAATTTCAAACTTCAGATAAAAGAAAACACAAATGTTTTGTTTGATGAATAAAATTTGTTGCTTGTAAAACTATCAATTTATCCGTTTTTTCGTATCAATCTTCGAGATTCCCTTTTCAATTTATCAATTTTTTGACACTTAATTTCGTTGTTTTACTAATTTCTAAAACTACAACAATATCAAATAAATATTTCGTTGAAAAGTTTATTATTTCCGCCGTAGTTTTAGAATTTTCTACTAGCTTTATTACGCAGCAAATTTACTATCCCTTTCAATAACTAGATCACATTCAACAAAATACAACGTGTAACGAAATTCTTGAATTTGTCAAACAAAAGTTGATCTCGTTGACAAAGAATTGAAAGCCCTCAGCTTCAAAAACGATGTTTACGATAGTTTGCTAGTAATAGTACCAGTAAAAACTATAACTTATGTCTATTCAACTACAAAGTAGAAAATCTTATGGTAATCAAATTATTTTTTATCATTTTCATGTAGACACTATGAAAAATAACATTATTTACGCTATGTATTATTTTTTTTTTCTAAATTGATCTAGTGAGACTTTAGTTACCCAATGATATTTTATGTAAAGGGTAAATAAAAAATATTGTATTCGGTTATCTCTAAAAAAAACATTTACCTTAAGAGTTACTTTCCTGACCAACCTATATGAACGACTGTGCGCATTTAAACTTAATTTCCTTTATATAGAATTGTATATAAAACTTTCTCAGAATTCTTTTGTAATCCTTTATCAACGTATGTAGATTTAGCTTATATTTTTTTGTCTCGGACCATTGACTGATTTTCATACAACATGGGATTATATCTGCTTAAGGCAAGTACTTTTAAAAAAGATTAATTGTATTATTTTCCTAGAATTTATGTTTTGTTTTGAAACAAAATTAAACATGGTTGCTAGGAACAAGAAAAGATGAATTGTTTGAACTAGTTTCATTTTTATTTTCACAGAGCTTTAATTAAAGCATGTTTTTGGCTCGCCTGCGACGAGGAGTCGCGAAGGCGAGATATATGTATTAATTACTTGCGGCGGTGACGGCGGCGTATGCTATTTCTTCAATTCTTAATAAATTTAAAACTATAACAAATATAAACTAGTTCTTTGGTCCACAGATGCCTCATAAACACAACCTTCCGATAAGTTATAGGTCATATGACTTTGACCTCATTTTCATGGTTAAATGAATTCGTAATCTTTACTTCAAAGTTTCACATTCAAGTACATGTCTCAGCAAGTGTAACACCTAGGCTAATCATGGTTGTCTATAGACACATCTTGGAGGATACATGCCAGCCAAACATATCTGACTGACTTATTTTATACTTCAATGACTTTTGACTATTTTTGCATTTAATTTCATTTATGTGCACGTAAAGTACCTAGGCCCATTCATATTTGTCTATAGATTCATCGTGAAGGGTACACACCAAATCAACAGATGTCATTTAACCTTGACCTCAATTTATAAATCTTTGGCCTTTGACTTGATGTTTTGCTTTTAACTTCATTTAAATGCAAGTAAAGTACCCCGACCATTCATATTTGATCTACAGATAGATCTTTGAGGGTACACACGAAACTGCCATATGTCATCTGACCTTGACTTCATTTGTACGCTTCTGCGACTTTTGACTTATTTTTGCATTTTACTTCATTTCTCTGAAACGGTTACAGTTAGGCTTCAAGTATTCATTTCTCTGTAACGGTGACAGTTAGGCTTCAAGCATTTGGTCTGTCTGTTTATATTGGCTGTTAAGTGGGTGTACAATACTTGTCACCATACCTCTACCTTAAGTTCATGGCTTTGAGTGATTTCAACATATTTTCACAGTTAAATGTCTTTATCAACTCCAACTTACCTGCATTTTTACACTTACGTTGTTTAATAAAGTTGTAAAAAAAGACATTTTCTCGATGGATAATTGCAAGTCTGATATTTGTTACCTGACCTGAACCTCAAATTTTCGGCTGAGCTACTTTTCACATATTTCCGTTATTGTTATAAGCAGACCAATGATATTGGGTCTATAGGTGTGTTTTAATGCATACTTGATAGGTTTTCACTTGTCACCTGCCCTTGACCTAAATTTCATTGACTAGACCCGTGATATTTGGCCATATAGGTCTTGATATGTACTTGCTTTTTTCAAAGGGTTTCCTGTCCTTGACCTAAATTTCATAGTTGAGTACTTTTTAGCTCACCTGGCCTAAAAGGCCAAGTGAGCTTTTCTCATCACTTTGCGTCCGTCGTTCGTCCGTCCGTCGTCCGTCCATCCACAATTACAAAAAAATCTCCTCTGAAACCGCTCAGCCAATTTTTATGAAACTTTTCTGGGATGTTCCTTGAATGGTCCTCTTCCAAAATTGTGTCCGATGACCCCGCCTTCAAACCAAGATGGCCGCCAGGCTAAAAATAGAAAAAAAAAAGGGGAGGTGAAATTTCAAAAATCTTCTCCTCTGAAACCACAAAGGCAATTCTAGCCAAACTTTCCTGAAATGATCCATGGGTAGTCATCCTAGCCAAACTTTCCAGAAATGATCCTTGGGTAGTCCCTTTTCAAAATTGTGTCCGATGATCCCAACCAATATGGCCGTCAGGCTAAAAATAGAAAAAAGGGGGGATGAATTTTGAAAATCTTCTCCTCTGAAACTATCATTTGAATTTTAACCAAACTTTGCTGCTTGGGTGCTTGGGAAGTCTACTTCCAAAATTGTGTCTGGCATTTCTGACCTCTGACCAATATGGCCGCCACAGCGGAACTAAGTTTAACATAGAACCCTATGGGAATTTCATTGAATTTTTTTTCTGGAATTACTCACTCAATTGGAACCAAACTTTGGTGGAATAGTCACTAGGTGGGTCCCTTTCATAATTGTATCAGATGACCCCTTCCGCCAACCAAGATGGCCGCCTAAGCGGAACTCAGTTTAACATAGGACCCTATGGGAATTCTATTGAAAATAGTTTTATTCTGGAATTACTCACTCAATTAGAACCAAACTTTGCAGGAATAGTCACTAGGTGGGTCCCTTTCAAAACTATATCTGACGACCCCATCTGCCAACCAAAATGGCCGCCTAAGCGGAACTTAGTTTAACATAGTGCTCTATGGGAATTTTATTTAAAATAGTTTTACTCTGGAATTACTCACTCAATTAGAACCAAACTTTGGTGGAATGATAACTTAGTATTTCCCTTTCCTAATTATATCCAATGACCCTATCTGTCAACCAAAATGTCTCAGCCAAACTTATTTAAACATAGGCTGTAACTTACAAGTGTAAGATTATACATATAGTCTAATGGTTTTAATGTCTACTTGCTCTTGGCAACTGTTTGCCAGTTGAGCGATTACAGGCTCCTGGGAGCCTCTGGTTATCATATTTTGATTGTTCTTAGACCTAAACCAATGATATTAGGTCTGTAGTTAGGTCCTGGTATGTAAAATCATATCTTAATATTCATACATGGAAGCACATTGGTATTGGTGCGTTTAAATTTGGTAAGATGTACCTGTCAGTGTAATATGTTCCATTATAACTTCCACATGTTTACTCAATCAAAGCAGCTTATTCAGATGAGACATCTCCATGTGTCCACACTTGTATGTTATGGATGTTTGTCTATTGATAAAGGCCTTTTGAAGTGAGGTCATTTATGTTCCGACTTTAAATGGATGGCTGCAACTTTGCAAACATACAAGACCGCCTGTATTATATCCATGTTTATGCTGAAAAGACCTTACTAAAAAAAATAAAACAAAACAAAAGCTACCAAAAAAAAAATTGAATCGCTTTGACAAGCGTAAAGCGTGGAAATGCTGCATTACATAAATTTCTTTCAGTTTAACATTCATTAACATTACCTGAAATTATAAAATTAAATATGATACTTAATTTTCAGATTAACAATACAATTAACCTATTTATAATTTAAGAATTAAAAAAACAGGAAAACAGCAAACACCTACAATGGCCAGGAACTACAATCACATGCCACAATTTACAAGCAAACTGCACCAGAAAAACAATAATGAAAACAAGAGACAAACATAAATAACGATAGGAACTCGGGATAGCTGGACTTGGTACCGGCACCAGCAAAAGCCAGTGGTAGGGTTAAACCGGTTTATGGGTACCCAAATCTCCCCTTTCTCTATCCCGTTTCCCTATAGTATCATAAACACGCGAATAAAACCCAATACAGGTAGACTACTAACTCAATGACCACTATCTTGGAACAGAAAAAGCATAAGACAAAACGTAATTTTGAAAGAAGGCTCAAAGAGTGCTCGCCGCTAAACTGCCGGCTAGCTCAAGGAATCTAGTCTGCTGGTAAAACACTGTCGCACTACGGAAGAAAAATCAAACTCAAAACTTCCCGAAGGGTTTGGTAAAGAGTCTTCATGTATTTCAGCAGACATCGGCAGTATCAGTGAGAGGCCAGTATATACGTAAAGTCTTCAGGTCACTGGAATCCAAAGCCAATTTAACGGATTTGTTCAGAATATCTCGTCGATATCTACTATTACGCAAAGAATGTAAGTTACGTCCTAGTTTTTCTGGATTATTAATCAGTTTTTGACATTTTTTAACAACATTTCCATAAAATCGAGGATGAGAAATGCCCTTTGTTATTAGCTGTTTCCGAGTCACGTCATATCTAGATATCAAATGTTCATATCTTCTGTAAAACTTCTTAAAAGTATTTAATAATTTATGAAATCTGTAACCTTGTTGTAAAAGTTTGGATGTGAGAGTAAGGTTACGCTCATTAAAATCATCAAGGGTGGAACAAATGCGAGCGAATCGTACAAGTTGGGATATATACACCCCTTAGGATGGAGCTAGGGGAACGTCGCCGTCAAGCCTTTCAGCGAATTTGTTATAAGACCTATCTAGATGGATATATTCACATACATTCGTAAAGGATCACAAAGGAATTCTTAGGAAAACGAGTTTTTTATAGTTCTACATGGAATTCAGCTTAAATTAGCACAGTCGTTCCTTTGGGGTTAATCAGTAAGAAAGCCACCAAAGTTTTAGGGAAAAGTTAATGGCAATAAAAATGCTAATTTAACATTTAAGGAGAGAGAGCTAGAGAAAAGGCAACGAAACAACGACCGAAATAATATAAACACAGCATCTAAAACAGAACAAACTAAAAGAGATGTAAAATATACGCTATGTTCGGATATTCAGTGACTATTTTTTTTATATGCTGACAATCACTGTATAACTATTAAATCATCAGTTTTTTAATGTTCAATCGAGTTGAAATTTAAAAATTTTAAGATCTTCAATAGTCTGATACTCAATGTATCATTTTATTTGAATACAAAATGTTAGACAATAAGGACTATCACACAGGCAGGACTTGACGGAGATAAAGCAGATGATTTTACCCCAAAACTTATTTTTGGGCTTTTATCCCAAGTATTTAGACTTGACAATGCACAGAAATATACAAAGACCAGTGAATGAACTTAAAGAAGCTTATTAATTTCTTTTTCTTAAAAAAAGCAGAAACTGCTTACGCATCTGGGGCAAGTGGCGTGTGTAGGTTGTGTCAGTCTTGTGTACGTTGTTCTACGGGGTTTGTTTTTTGTCTCTCTGTCTCCTTAAAATATTTCATTAGTATTTTTCATTGTACTTATACCACGAACTGTTTATAAAACTTTATTGTTTACTTACTTGATCACCCCACATGAAAGACCTTTAAAATATGGAATAATATATGACTAGTTTTTTAAAGAATTCTTTTGTAATCCTTTACCAGTGTATTTAATTATCTCTACCTAGAAAAACCTTATAACAAATTCTCTGAAAAGCTTCTAAAATTATATATACTTTGCACCAATGTGAAATACAATATTCCAGATGTAAAATGCAATATTTTATTCAGCGTTATTGTAGATTATTGTTAATATGGAAATTAAGTTTCCTATTTATATTCATAATTCCAGGTAATAGTAATGAATGTTAAAGTAAAAGAACTATATGTTTTACAGAATTTCAATGCCTTAGAAGCCATTCAGTTTTTTGTCGGTTTTTTTCCGGAGCAAAGTCTTTCTCAACATAAACCTGGATATAACATTGGAGATGTGGTATGATTGCAAAGATGCAGCCATCCATTCAAAGTCAGAACACTGATGACTTAACTTCTACATGTACATGCCTTCAACAACAAACAGACTTTCATAACATGAAAGACTGAGGGGCTTCGCAAGCGCAGCCTGATACGACCACAGCATGTTGACAACAGAAGATTTCAAATTAATATGATTATACTTCTTGCTTGACACAATAATGTGTTTGACATAGTAATATGTTTGACACAATAATGTATGTGGCAACGTAATATATTGACACAATAATGGATTCGAGTTGTATAAAATTTAAACTAGTTATCTCTAAAATGTATGGAAAGATTTAGAAAATGTAAAATTTTTACCCCTTTCTGAATACTTGAAAATGGCATTTTTTGCCCTTTGGGTCCCTTGTATCTCGAAAGGAGTAACAGATAGAAAAAATCGGCTGTAAAAATTCTGAAAGCTCTCAATGAGAGGAATCCAATGAAAAAAACCCATAAAAATTGGATGAAAATTGAAAATTTAACATACCCTTGAAAATGGCGTTTTTGGCTCTTTTGGCCCCTTGTATCTCGAAAACGGTAACAGATAGAAAAAAAAATCAGCTGTAACAATTCTGAAAACTTTCATTGAAACGAATCCAATGAAAAAAATACCATCAAAACTGGATAGAAAATTAAAATTTTAAGCAACCCAAAGAATCACGTTTTTGACCCCTTTGGTCCCTTTTATCGCAAAAACGGTAAGAGATAGTAAAATCTGTTGGCATACTACTATAAGCTTCCATCGAAAGGAATCTTATGAAAAAAATCCCATCAAAGTAGGATGAAAAATAAAAGATTTATGTAACTGGGAAATTTGCCGTTTTGGACCCTTTGGCCCTTTTATCTCTAAAACGGTAAATGATATGATATGAAAAAAATGCTGGGTGAAACTTTGACTACATTTTTCACAAGGAATCTTTTGAAAAAAAAAAACATCAAAATCGGATAAAAAATAAAAAAGTTTCAAAATTTTGGGCGTGGCCATTTTTGTCCCCCTTATAATTCGAAAACGATAACAGATAGAGACATACGAGAGGGGTTTGTTTTATAAGATTTTTTACAAGGAACTCATTAAAAGAACCCTATCAAAATCAGATATCAAATAGTTCAAATATCAAAAAAAAAAAAAAAAAATGAAAAAACCCCTTTTGGCCCCTCGCAAATGAAGGGTAGGGCCTGGAACCCCCAAAATCAATACCAATCTTTATATAGTACCAAAAATCAATATCACAAAATATCAGAAGAATCAGAACACCAAAACAAAAGTTATCGTGCGGAAACCTACCTGTCTACAGACGCTTAAACGCCGACGACGACGGCATCATACCATAATCAGGGGGACTAACCTGTTAATCGGGAAACGTCGTTCGTGAACGATTGTTAATCGGAAAATCTGATTCGTGAACAATTTTTTGTTAATATTCGTGAACGACTTGCTGATCTCAGAACACGTATTTGTGGCGATAAAAATGATAATGAAGTATCGTTTTAAAAAAGTCCCTTTTTGAATCAATCGTTTTTGACTATAAAAAGGAAAGAAATACCTTCGTAAGATATCAACTTAATAACTTGGTCAGAAAGTCGCATATGTGACGATCAGGAAGATTATTGGCTTAAATTCTTATCACAACTAGTTTTCTGATGTAGGATTAATTTCAATCTGACATATAATTATTTTTTGCACATCTAAAAAGCATTTTTGAGTGGTTTAATTTAGAAAGTAACGAGTATTAGGCAATAGTTTCACAAAGGATGCCATATACGCATTTTCTGACCACATTATTTTTATGATATCAAAGTATGGTATTGTTTATAGTCATATAGTGAAAGAAAAACAAACAATGGAACTAACAAGAAATTTATTGTTCATATATTTCATTGTTCTCGTAAAACTTCCATAAACCTGTTCTAAGGTCAACAAGTCGTTCACGAATATTAACAAAAAATCGTTCACGAATCGGATTTTCCGCATAACAATAGTTCACGAACGACATTTCCCGATTAACCGGTTAGTCCCCCTGATAATACGACCGCAAAATTTTTTGCGGTTGTATAAAAATGAAACTAGTTATAAAACATTAATCTATTTTTTTTTCTTAGCAACCATGCATAATTTAGTTTCAAACCAAATAAAATCCTAGAATAACACCCATTTCTATGTGCTGTGGCATATTTGATCCTATTTTCTCTGTACAGCCATGAGATAAAGTGTTGTAAACCTTGAAAGAAATAAGTACCCCCCCCCCCCCCCAAAAAAAAAAAATACGAGAGAGAGAAGTACAATTACACCAAAACAAATTTTTGTGACACAAACTTTTCTAAATTGCGTTGTTAAAAATATTGTGACACATACAGGGAATGAAATATTATAATCCTATCGTAACGGGAAAAACCCAAATTAGGAAGTGACACATCGATATTTACACACACGCACAAAAGAGTTTTGTTTAAGAATTGTTGGGCCACAAAGCAGTTCATATTTCAGATTTTATGGGTTTTTTATTATTGTTTTTTTATATTATTTTACAGTTCATTGACGAAATTCAAATAAAATGTAACTCTCTGTATTTCCGATTTTCGTAATTCGGTTTGTACATTTTCATACAAATCACTTTACGAAAATCGGAGATACACAGATTATCATTATGATTTAAATGTTGACAATGAACTCTGAAATAATAATATAACACCCATAAAAAGGCTTGAAGAAAAGAAATGGTAATCAGATTACAGGCAACTTATTTTGAAAAAAAATGTTATCAATCTCAATGAACGACTGTGCTAGTTTAGACTTTATTCCCTTTATATTAAATTAAATATATTGTATATATCTTGTTTTTCGCAGAATTCTTTTGTAACCCTTTACTAATGTATTTAAATATCTCCACCTAAAAAGGTCTTATTTTCAAATTCGCTGAAAGGCTTCTAAAATTAAATACACTGTTCAGTATAATGTCAATTGTAGAATATTGTTTCATATTCCAATCGGTAATATAATTTAAAATAATGTTATGATTAAATGATATTTAATGGTTGATATGTCATACAGAATTTCATTGTCTTTCTCCTTGCGCTTGTCACACGCCATATGTTTTCTATGCGTTTGTTTGTGTGTGTTTGGAGGGGTCCGTTGCAAGCTATTTTTCAACAGAAGTCTGAATATAATAACTAAGATATGTGATTGCAATAATCGTTGATTTCAACACAAATTTGATTCCTGGGATCAAATCACACTTTTTTTCTATGTGTTGTGGCATATTTGACCTCTTTATATCTTCTCCTTATAGCCATAAGGTAAAGTTTCCCTCGAAAAAAATGAAAAAAAATAGAGGAAAGAGAGAGAGATAGAGAGAGGATTAGGGGGTGGGGGGGTCTTGTGTAAGATTTATTATTAAGAAAAATTATGCAATTTGTATTTCAGTTTTTAAGTGTTTTTTAGCACTGAAATTTATTACTAAAGCGTTCAATGACGAAATTATAATTTTAATGATGCCCTGTGTATTAGTAGCCTAGCCTGCAACGAAAAGTCGCGACGGTGAGGTATACGTACCGGTATTACTTGCCGATGGCAGCGGCGAAGGCGAAGGCCTAAACTTTTCTAAATTCTTGATAACTTTCAAACTGTGGTACCTAGAAAATGGTTCTTTGGTTTTTTTTACCTCATTTTCATAATTGAATGACTTCGCCAACTTTACCTTAAAGTTTCACATTCGAACCCGTTTTTCAGCAATTGAGTGTAATGCCTAGGGCTCTCATATTTGGCTTATAGATACATCTTAAAATACATGGCAAACTGACACATGTCATTTGACCTAGACCTTAGTTTTACGCTTCAGTAACTTTTGACTTATTTTTATTTAACTTCATTTCTCTGCAACTGATAAAATCTAGACTCCAAGTATTTCGTCCGTATTGTGTATTCGCGGGTAAGTGGCTGTCAAATACGTGTCACCTAACCTTGACATCAATTTCATGGTTGAGTGACTTTCAACATATTTCCACAGTTAAGAGTCATTATCAACACCAAAAGGTTATCCACAATATCTTGTAAATTTAAAATTGTTTATGGATACTTGGCAGTCTGATATCTGTCACCTGACCTTGACCTCATCTTTGCAGTTTAATGAATTTTAAGATATTTTCATGATTGTTATATCTAAACCAATCATATTTGGTCTATGGATGTATGTTGAAGCATACTTGATAATTTTCACTTGTCAGCAGACCTTGACCTAAATTTCAGGGTTAAGTAACTTTCAAGATATCTTTATCATTGTTATATCTTTGGCCTATGGATAAGTATTGATGAGCACTTGCCATTTTAAAGGGATTTAAAATTATATATTCTAGTGATCAGGCCGTTATTGCTGGTTGTTGTTATTATTGAAGTTTTAGTATTTGGGGAAACCTATAAATCTATATTTGGAGATACGTTATTTAATTTCTTGAAGATTTCAAGAAGGAAAAAAGTGGTTTAATTTAGGAAATTGAAATCTTTATACCCCTCCCAAATATCCCACCCAGTTTGAAATGTTATAAACTATGGTGCTTTCTTCCCTTGTAATGAGATAATGAATGCATATATATGTTTATTTTTATTACAAGATACTGCTGATGTGTTCATATATTTTTGAGGAATGGTTACTTGAAAGGAAGTCTGTGTTTGTGCCTGTGACATCGTAATAGACAGTTTGATAGTAGGATTTTTAACATTCGCAAATCGTTCCACAGAATAGCATCGAATTACGGAACAACTGTTTTTTCCCCCGATTTTTGGCATAATTCGCTGCGCTGAAACAGCAGTCAGTTGTATTTTATGTTTACAGACTTCGTTTAAATGTCGTTACTAGTTCAATTAACCTCTGATTTCCAGGATTAATTTTCACGGAACTCCCATTTCTAGGGTTAAATCTTTCACTATGTCGATATGGTCAGCCATTTTAAACAATCGGCAACTATCATATATATATATCCTACTATACATGTTTGTGAGTTTTCTTTAATGTATGAAGTTCAAGATTTGTACAATTTTTAAAACGGTTCTACCTACACCGAAACCATCTGCCACAAGAGAAAAAATACTACTGAGGCCAGTAATTCCAATGTTTTCTGTATCAAAATAAGAAATGATGTAAATTACACAATTTATTTTTTATTGTAACACACCTTCTTTTCCGTACGTTGGTGGTAAACATAGAACCACAAATTCAGTTTCAGCAGCTTGAAAAAGCTGGTTTGTCCAGCGAAATATTGCGCTTCATTTTTACTTATTTTGACATCTTTTAAGAGTGTTGTTATAATTATTTTATTAGACACACACACACACACACACACACACACACACACACACACACATATATATATATATATATATATATATATATATATATATATATATATATTTCAATCAGAATTTTTTATAGCCATATGAATTTTCTGTATGCAATTTCCATTTCTCAATCGGACACCCGACCCTACGTCTTGTTGATGTTAAGCCGTGTGTTACGTTGAATTGGCTTTGTAGGTGTATGTTCGTTCGTCTGTCTGTCCGTACGTCAAGCGGGTCGTTCCTACATTTGCATAGATGATGCGACTTTAATATATGTCAAAATGGGTCTCTTTGTTATACCATGCAATGTTCTTACAAAAAAATGAAATAATTCTATCAAAATTGATGAGGATCTGCAGAAAAATATATTTCCAAAATAATTTGATTCGAGAAACCCAAAAGTTCTACTGATTGCATCGGTGAGTGATGCAAAAAATCTTCAAAGTGGTATATCTAAGTACTAAATATCTCCTCTTTTCAGATGTCTTTCTTGTGTCCTTCAAACAATTATATTGCCTCAATTTACATGTAATATTAGTGGGTTTGTCCTTTTCTTCTGTTCTTAGTGACATAAAAATACTGATTGTTCACTGTTAATAAAAACGCCATTTTTGTTTATTAATAAAACGAAAAATTCAAAACAGTGCATTAATTAGATCCAAAATGTCAGAATTCTACCTATTTATCTTAAAATGTTATACATTTATCATTTCTCCTAAAATAATCAAAACGTTTTTTTAGTTTCAAAACAAAACAAGGTGACAAAGACAAAAATGTTTTAAATTTCACTTTAATTGAATGTTATTAAATTAAACCTCTGTTTGTTGTATAGGTACAAAAAAACGTAAACTGTGCTCCTTTTACGGGAAATGAGCAACAATCCATCTATATATCATTCGAAAAACGATTTAGTCTAAGCAATCTTTAAGTCTAGTAATTTTAATTTCAAAAGATCTTCGAGTACTCGAGTATACTCGGGTATTGAATATCATACGAGTATTCGAGTGGCATCTTTCAAGTATTTTGACATCCCTAGTAAAAATAAATAATGGCTAATATTGTAATTTTCAGCATTTCAAGGCATAACAATTGATAAAATAGAAATTTGTTTTCATTACTTAGGCAATTTGAAGGTAAATAAATATTTCTTCAGAATTTGTGACGTCACTTAAAACATTGTAAAACATAAATTGACGTTCATTTGATGTTATACTAAAGAGCTATGTTTCATGATTAAATATCTCAAGAAATGTTTTTCCTGGTTGTGATATTCAAAATGAGTTAAAGTTAATCTAAACAATCGAAAACAATATTAAGTAGGCGCTATATTTCGTAAATCGACCTGTGTTAGCACATAACCTAGCTTGTTGTAAGACGGAATTTTAGACAACACGCAAAGTATATGTATTAAATTTTTAAAATCTAAATATGACTCAGTTTTATTTATTTGTTGCAACTAACTCTAATACTTAATCTTTATTTTATTTCTTATATAAAATAGTGAATGCAGACCCCCCTTTTTTTCCAAAAGCTGCAAAAAGATTGACTGGTTGATTTGCAACAAAAATCGACATATATTCGCCATGTTTGTAAACTGATGGTGATCGCACTCACACAATATTTCGCTTAGTAAGGAAATATGTAAAAAAGTGTTTTATATAGAGAGAGTGTATGACCCACTTTGAACTTGTTTTATTTTCATGGAGGCACTCTTATAGATATACAGTAAAACATTGCAAAATATTAAGTACAATAAAACAATAACATACGCATTATCATATTATGTACATTTTATTTCAAATAACGTGTTTTTCATATTACTTATCTATAAATAATCCGAGATTTTGATTATCGCAAAATATTCAACGATAATCGAACAACGCAGTAATTCACAAATACGTTTTCTATGTTATTCCGCTGAGAGATTTACTTAACAACAACGTTGACGACGTCTATTGTGAAGTTACTTACCAGAGTGAAATTATGGAAAATAATTTCACAGTTAATTATCACTTTTATTTCACTCAGAAATTTTAGTCTTTCACCGTCCTCTTTATAATAATAAGTGTTTATTGTATTCTTCCGTAAATGGCTTTTTCCATGAAAGAAATTGGTATTTTATGGAAGAATTGAGATATCTTCCCCTATTGTGAGAAATTTGATACATTTTACGCTCGTTTTACTCGTAAAAAGACGTAATTTCTTACTCATGAAACTTATCCCTTATCTTTTAAAAATGTTTCGTATAGGTACATATTCTACGAGTACCTTTCAGTTTTCTATGGAGACCTTCATCAACATCAATCATCATGAGATCGTCATTTTTATATGTTTTGCAAGTCTTTTGGTGCATGAAAGATAACAGGAAACACTTACTATGTCAGAACATTACAATGACATGTCACAAACAACCAGGGAACTGCACAAGAAAAACAATAAAATGACAAGAGACAAACATAGATAACGATAGGAACTCGGGATAGCCGGACATGGTACCGGCACTAGCAACAGGTAGCGGTGGGTTTAAACCGGTTTACCGGTATTAGTTTCGTCGTGTACAACACTGTCCTTAGTTGGCTATGAAGTTAAAAATGGGTTATGTGTTCTTTAGATAATCTCTTTCATTTGATTGCGCTGAAGGGGTAATAATTGTAGATATAACCACCCACACAACAAAGTTTAATGCTTTCTAGTATTTTGATTAAGCTCAAATCCGTCCAACATCTTGAAACTTTGTCAATTGCAAGCATGATTTTGCTGAACGTTTTTAAAAATGAAAGGACATACAAGAAATCACAGGTTTCTGTCGGTTTTTGCACCTAATTTGTTTGTTTGTTTTTTTGTTAGTTTGTTTGTTTGTTTGTTTGGTTTTTTTTGGCCTTTGGATTTCAACTCTTGACGATCCTTTTTAATAATTTTGTTATTATCCCATTTGTTATTTATCTTACTATTTGAATTTGTCGTGTAACCAACAGTCATATGCAATCAATCGGGTTTTATCTTGTCCATACTTTTAATTTCTAAATAATATTCAATTGAAATCATAGTTAACTAGCCTTTTCGTGGTTTTGAATGACGGGTCATTTAATTTTGCAAGCGATGTTTTTTAATTATAGAGTATCTAAAACATCTTTTTCAAACAACCTTATAAGCTGTAGCTATCTAGTTTAAGAATATCAAAAACCCTTATAGCATATACAAAAAGAAAAAAGTATATATACTG
This sequence comes from Modiolus philippinarum, assembly GCA_002080025.1. Classification (NCBI taxonomy): domain Eukaryota; kingdom Metazoa; phylum Mollusca; class Bivalvia; order Mytilida; family Modiolidae; genus Modiolus; species Modiolus philippinarum. The sequence goes on along the minus strand of MJUU01033293.1, from coordinate 89,560 downwards.
GCACGAACAGTTTACTAACAATGCATGGATCTGAAAAGCGTAAAAATCATACCATATCCGCTTCCTGTATGTTGTGTTGGCATAACCTCTGATGTTGTAAACACTTCCCGAACAAGAACCCCAAAACAAACAAAAAATCAAACATAACAACAACAACAACAACAAAAAAAAAACATAAAAAACGATAAAAAACAAATTAACAAACAAAAAAAAAAGCCAATGTTAAAAAACAAAACAAAACGAAAAAAAGCAATATCATCCCCAAAAACAAGAAAAGGAACAGAACAGAAAAATTCAAAATAAAACAAGAAGGAAAAAAATGCAAAGCAAAATGAAATGATATAAAAATCAAAAATATTTGTCAACGTCCAATGTAAAACGACCTTTGCTTCCTTACTTACATATATCTGTTAGACTACGCTTACTATACTTATTAAGAACCGTTTACTGCTTTACTGTTTATTTTGCATTACTGTTTATAATGCAATTTTGGTATTTTTTCTATTTCCAGACTGTGGGATCTTTTCACTTTTACGAAGTACTAACAATACTAATCACATGCATCTTTCCCAATACAAATCAAACACACCCCACATAAAATCATAAATCTATCCCAAAAATACGCACGAGTTGCCTTGAATACATTGTGTATCAATAAATGTAAACAGAAAGCAGCAAAACTAACAAGGGATATGTTTAGAAACTAGAAATCGCTAATTAACTGAATGAATTTGATTGTTTAATTTAATAATAGACTGATTGACTGACTAACTACGAAATAATTACAGATAGCAAATTCTAATTTTAAGCAATTTAAATCATACTTGGTGAGTACTTTGACAAAACATTACCATCGAATTTGTTCAATAGGGTGTACAGTTTAACTTAATACAATAACTTCATATTGTATTTGTTTATTTTGTGTTAAAGTCCAGAAAATCGCTGATTTTTGGGTTGATTTTATGGGTAATTTCTAATCTTTAGAAGGCAAATTCGAAAAATGATCTCTTTTTCATGTAATAATCCCATTTGTAGATAAGTTTTTGTTTATTTGGCAACAAGCCCAAAAGATTTATTGGGGTGTCGTTATTACATTGCTTTTACCACATTTCATTTTTACGACAGAAATATTTCAAAATTATAATAATCAAACTATCGAAAACTACTGAAATAGTATCATAACGGGGATTCTGCCCCACTCATGCAGAATCCTGCATGAAAATCCTCACCTCGAGGGCAAAATGCAAACGGACGGCACTCCTATTGAGCATAGGGTAAATATGAGTATGGCATCTGCATACGATGATAGTCAAGTCGCCCAAGAGGCCGTGGATAAGGACACCTTAAAGAGAAGTGTGCCTACGTCCAAGATTAAAATAAATAAAAGGATGGCATCTAATAATCATATCATTGATCGCTATCAGGACTTTCTGGAGAATGAGGAAGACTTGGAGGAGAGCACCCTAACCCCCCAAAGGCAGCATCAGTGCTGTGATAATCCCAACCTGACGGTGGTGGATCCGACCACCCAGCAGTGTCAAAAACTGCGGCGCTGAGCAGATGAAGCTGAAATTGGATAATCAGGTAGAAGAAGGGGAGAGACGTACCTGTGGCTTCCCACTCGAGAAGAAGAAGGGGCAATATTGTAAGAGCAAACCGGGGTAGACGATAGGTGCTGCAGGCATAGAAGTCAATCGGATCAGCAGGAGGAGATCATCCAAGTAGAGGGTAAGATGGTGGTTGAAGAGACCATGAAGACCCTCCGTCAAATAGCTAAGGATGAGGGTCTGAGGGGATATAGCAGGAAAAGAAAGGAGGCTTTGGTGAAGCTCATCGAGGAGAAAACCGGCCGTAAATTTACTCGTAAGGAAGTCTTCAGCAAGAAGCAGCTGAAAGTACTCGCCAAGAATTGCGGCCTCAGCAAATACTCCCGGCTCAAGAGAGAAGATGTGCTCAAGCAGGTGGAAGAGAGCATCAGAAGCGCCCAAGTTGAAGAGGAGATCAAGATCATCGATAGGCGGCAAGCGTTGAATGGCGTATTTGGCACGGTCGTCATCGAACCCGCGAAGCCGTACGACGTAGCTACGTTTCTCAAGCTAAGTAAAAGCACGATCTCCACCACCATCTCAGATGCTCTCACCCAGAAGAAGCGATTGAAAGTCCACTTAATTCTTCTAGTCGAGCTAGTGAATACCAATCCCGCAACCGGAGAAAACACCTACATCCCCCCTACTTCCGATCAGCTCTTGCTACCCTCACCCAGTCATCAGACCTCGATTTGGAGATTGACTTCATGATGGAGAAGGCCAAGGAAAAAATGGCTAAATATATGCGTGAAGGAAGCGGATGGACTTTCGGGCACGTCGAGAAGCTAGAAATCCTCCTCAACCAATTCAAGCCTCTCAAGGGCAGAGCCTTCATACCACTCCCACAGAAGCTGAATCAGAAGAAAGCTATCATCAATGTGAAAAATGAGGATGATCGCTGCTTCCAGTGGGCAGTCCTATCAACGCTTCAAAATACTGAGGTGGATCGTAAGCATACCAACCGAGTGACGCAGTACAAACCATGGAAGAAAGAGCTCAATTTCGACGACATCGACTTTCCGGTCTCGCTCGAGACCATCAATAAATTCGAGAGGCAAAATACGGCCATCAACGTCTACGGCTTCAATGGCGTCAAGAAGGGTGAGGATGGAGATGAGGATCTCCAGGTTTACCCCATCAAAATTTCGAAGAATACGGGCCCCACCCACGTAGATCTCCTCTTCCTGAAAAGCGAAGGAGGCAGCATTACTGCTGGATCAAGAGCCTCTCACGCCTCCTAACCTCTCAAGTGACCGGTCACAAAGAGGCAGCCTACTTTTGCCGCAGATGCCTCTCCCACTTTACAAGGCAGGACATCCTCGACGAGCATATGGAATATTGCAGTCAGAGAGAGGCCGTCAGGATCGAGATGCTGGAAGAAGGAGCCACCATAGCCTTCCAGAATCATAAGAAAATGATGAGAGTCCCTTTCGCGATTTACGCGGATTTCGAGTGCTTCACGGAGAAGCTCAATACCTGCCACCCAGATCCATCCTACTCCTACACGAATGCCTACCAGCTTCAGCGCCCCTCGGGATTCTGCTGTAACGTGAAATATGCTCATGGGGACTATAAGGATCCATATCTGCCATATCTGCGGGGATGAATTGGAAGGGGATAAGGTCCGGGATCTTGATCATCGCACCGGGAAATATCGGGGTGCCGCGCACAATCAGTGCAATCTAGCCTTCCAGTCCCCGAAGAACGTCCCCATCCTCTTCCATAACTTGAGCTGGTATGATTCCCACATGTTCGTCAAGGAGCTTGGATTCACTGAGGGTAAGATCGATTGCATCCCAAATACCGATGAGAAATATATCAGCTTCTCCAAGCAGGTGGAGATCTGGAGATGAGGTTTATCTATTCAATGAGCTTCACGCTCAGGTCGCTGGATAATCTAGCCAAGAACCTCACCCCCGACCAATTCAAGACAGGGAAAGCAAGATTTGGCGATCACCACGAGCTGGTGATCAGTACGGGGGTATTTCCCTACGATTATATGGATGGGGAGGCCAAGCTGGAAGAGACTCAGTTCCCATCCAAGGAAGCCTTCTACCGCACACTCACCGGAGATCATATCAGCGACGAGGATTACGCGCACGGTCAGAGGGTCTGGGAGGCCTTCGAATGCAAGACCCTACGCGACTATCACGACCTCTACCTAGAAACCCTCGTCTTACTGCTCGCCGACATCTTCCAGGATTTCAGGGATATCTGCCTAGCCAACTATGGACTCGATCCCGCTCACTACTTCACATCCTCCGGGCTATCCTACGACGCCGCCCTCAAAATTACCGAGGTCAGATTGGAGCTTCTCTCCGATCCGGACATGCTGCTAATGTTCGAGGGGGGCACCAGAGGAGGGGTCGCCATGATCTCCCACCGCTACGGCAAGGCCAATAATCCCTACATGTGCGACTACGACGCCTCTCAGCCCACCAAGCATCCCACCTACCTCGACGCCAATAGTCTCTACGGGTGGGCCATGGCGCAGCCTCTCCCCACGGGAGATTTCGAATGGATGGAGCCGGAGGAGATCGATGAGATCTTAGAATATCACGACGACCACGAATATGGCGCCATGGTAGAATGCGATCTCGAATATCCGCAGGATCTCCACAGCGCCCACAAGGACTATCCTCTCGCGCCAGAGAACATGGAGATCGACAAAGTCCGCAATTTCGTGCCTAACCTGGGCAAGCGTGAGAAATACACCCTACACTATTGAAATCTCAAGATATATTTGGAGAGGGGGGTGAAGCTCGCCAAAGTCCATCGCATCATCGATTTCAGCCAATCTCCATGGCTCAAGAAATATATCGACCTAAATACCGCTCTCTGCGCAAAGGCTGAAACCGACTCCGAGAAAGATTTCTTCAAGCTCATGAATAATTCGGTCTTCGGCAAGACCATGGAGAATATCCGAAAGCGCGTCGACGTCCGTCTGGTCACCACCGAGAAGCAAGCCCTCAAGCTCGTGGCCAAGCCAAACTTCGATCGAAGGGTCGTCTTCACCGAAAACCTGGCGGCCGTCCATATGAAGAAAGACCAATCTCAAGCTCGATAAGCCCGTCTACCTAGGAGCATGCATCTTGGATATCTCGAAGCTCCTGGTGTACGACTTCCACTACGGATTGGTGAAGCAGGCGTACGGTGATCGCGCCCGACTACTTTTAACCGACACCGATAGCTTAACCTAGGAGATCCAGACCGACGACTTCTACATGTATATCCGCCGTGCGCGGTCCCGGCTGAAGAATAGGCCCGCAGCATCCTCTGAGCTTGGAGTATGAGTCTTCCTAACAGAGGCGACACGTTTGCCGTGTGTCGAGACCCGTGTCGATGGTTGACGAGGTCCTGGTGGGTGCGAACCTGTATTCAGACTCCCGCTGCGGCCATAAATATCCGTTGGGCCGAGAATACAGGGTCTATATCCTACTTTGGCTCTGATATCATCTAAACGGGAGGTCGGATGGACCCGGTCCGATCAATCGGCTGGTCATGCCAAGCCCTTGAAGATATCCCCAAAAATGAGATTTACAAACTAGTGTCTTTTGAATATCTTTTCCTCATTTACCTATTTAATCAATGGAGGTAATCTTCGAGAAGGCGGTGGCTTATGGGTCAATCAAGTGGTACGCTTTCCTTCAGTGCCTGACGGTTACGCTCTGCTTGAGTATACCATCCTTGGATCACTTGGTGCTTTCCGGTGGAGAGCCCTGGAATAAAAGCATCGCCCTGTTGGCACTCCGTGGTGGGTGGGCGACAAGGATGGTGAAACATAATACCTTCTTACATGGCACAACAAACATCAAATCAACCAGCTCCAAATAAAAAAAAGAAAATCTGATGATTCTGTTCCCGAAGTTGAAGAGAACAACTGGACTAAATTCGTAGTGTTGACTGGGTCACCCGAAAAGCCCATTTCTAAAATTAATCCTTTTGTAATAGAAAAGACAATACAAAGCATTGCTGGNGTCAACATTTAGAAATCATTGCAAATATAACTAGAAAGGAATTAGCTTAATGTCATCAAATGATCATTTTTTCCCCAAATTATTATAAACAGAAAGTTGGCAAGTTGAAGTTAAAATAGAATTTTCTTTGCAACAAGTTTTCCCATGGGATTGTCATAGCTATTTTAGAATTACGATAATTGCAAGCCTCAGATACTTTGGTTGTTTCGTTGCCGTCAAAAAAGCCATGTATTTTCTGTCAAATTAATGTTCTTTCAAATATTTTCAAGCTGAACTTTGCACGGAT
>MJUU01033292.1:281734-292034 GCA_002080025.1 Modiolus philippinarum | reverse complement strand
CAAAAAACGTTTTTTGAAAACCTACGGCTTTTTGCCATATCAACTACTTTCATGGAAAGCTTTGTTCTTAGCTGATTTATGGCTTTACATTTAGCTCATATTGGTTATTTGTTCTCTATCAGTTTTTAAACATCTTTGAGTTCATGGTCTTCCAAATATTTAGAATCTTTCTGCACTGAAGAGACATCAGTTGTCGAAATGACCATATGCAGAAATAAATTTACAGTAACTTCGGTATTTTGTTATTCGGTATTTCTTAAGTTATTTACTATTTTAATAGTCAATTATAAAAATAATTTTCTCATGTGCAATTACTCCATATCCCTTCATTGCTTATTTTAGACAGGAGTTTGTCTCTCGTGCAGTGTGGAGTCCGTAAAAGAATACCCGTACGAGAGATGTATGCTCTATATACCTTTCAGGTATGGTGAACATATGCTTTAGAGAATATCTCATATGGATGCACTATCACATTTTCAAATTTTGGCATTCTATTTTTTGTAATTACAAAATGTGATCTGACCACCTGTTAATATTGCCCACATCTCACTAATCTTTAATGCCAAGTTTTCTCACAATCCCTACCAATCCCTACCTCTGTCTGCTTGTTTTTTAATCTTTTATGTTTTGATATGTGTATATTTTTTTTTTGTTTTACCTTTTATCGCAGTTCGACAAGAATTTTAACTCGTTTATTTATTTATTTCTCACAATCGACTTGATGAGTGCCCTGTGTATGTCTATATGTTTTGATTTTCCAGCAGCTAGGGACACCGGTGCTTTTGTCGGTTAACGGATGAAAGTGATTGTAAGAATACTTTGCCAGTTTCCTTAATGCTTGTTGACAATCCCGCATCCATGGCCAGAATAAACATGGATGTATCGTTGCTCGACATCTAGCAATAATTTCCGCTCAAACCAGTGCTAGGGGCCGTCTTGAACTTAATATGAGGTATGGGCAAAGCTCATTGTTGAAGGCCTCATGGTGACTTCAAGATGGAGAACAACAATAAAAGCGTTGTGCAATTGCTTTAACATGAATTTGTAGAGACTTTGTCTCGTGTGCATTTACTCTATATCCCTTCATTGCTTATTTTGACAATATTTTAAACATCGACAATCCCAATACTTTAAATTTTGTCTGCAATATATATCTTTCAAGTTTTCCAGAAATCTATTGTAACAAGTATTATAAACACTGGCAAAATAATTCATCCGTTTCGAAGAAATATTTATTATGTCAGGAAAATATTATTATATCTTCCCATGAAAAAAAGTTATATTTAAAAATTTGATTAAATCTCATGAGAAAAGAAATACTTTGCCACTCATCCATAATTTGGCACTCAAAAAAGAACACGATGACTCTAAATACTAACTTTCTCTGAATGAGTGTGAATGAAGCATCCTATTTGTGTTCTTTATGCATTTATTTTATTAAGGTCTTTCACCACAGTGAAAGACCTTATAGTAATTCTTCTGATTATTATTATTATTATTATTATTATTATTATTCTTTCCGCCACCGATGACAAAAAACTACGCGACATATCACTTCGATACTTGGTGAGATTATTCGGTCTTACATTGGGATTTCAAAACTGAGGGCCACGTATCGATCTATTTTTAGTAACGGAGTTATCTCCCCGAACACTGTTTATCTTGTGTTCAGATCTCCTCGTAAACCGTAACAGATATCAAAATTCTGAATGGGGGAAAATGTTCGATTCATCCTCAGGATGATTTGTCATGCAAAAAAAATTTCTTGGGTCGCGACCCCGGTTACGCGTTTTTGACCCCTAAATATGCAAATTTCTCAAAGTTATCGGATTTCTACCAAATTTTGTTTCCAGGTAGCTTTCATGGTCCTGATCACAAATCTGGGGTCAAAAATTTTTTTTCGTCCGCCATTTTCAAAATGGCGGCCATTTGAAATTTTGTTACCGGAATATCTCGGAAACGATAAAAAATTTCTGAAAACATTATATTGCAAAAATACTCCTCTCATTGATATCTCAATTTTATTCAATAGGCGCGAAACTCTGCGATGAACCGTTTTTGAGTTATAGCCCTTGACAGGTTTCGGTAAATCGTTTTTTCGCGAATAACTTTTAAACGCTTACAGATAATATAGTAAACATTTATATTTAAAGTGATCAGTGCAAAGAGAGCTTTAATTTGAGTACCAGGTTGAAGGTCATCGGTGACCTTTGACCTTGACCTTTGACCTTGTTTGGAGATAAACTCAGAAACCATTATAGAAAGCTGAAAAAGTAAATCATAAAAAACGTTCAACATATCAAGGGCTACATTTGTTTCATAGAGACCGAAACTCTCCGATGACTCCCTAAAGAGTTATTGCCCTTTACGCGTTTCGGAAAATGGTTTTTTACATATAAGTTTTAAACCGTCAGAGATAGTATAGTCAAGTAACATATCAAATTAATCAGTAAGAAAAGACATTCAATGTGAGCACAAGGTCAAAGGTCATCAAGGTCAGAGGTCAAGGTCATAGCCTTTTTTTAGGTTTTTTCCTTAGCAACAATTGAGAAAAAACAGAATATGTTCAGTTCTTTTGATTACATCACATTTTATTTACCAAAATAGACCACAAAATCAAACTCAAACATGAAATGGTGAAAACTGGTGAAAGACCTTGCAATTGTTCTCTGAACAATTGACCTTTTAATTCTTACTATTATTATTCTTTTTCTTCTTCTTTAATTAATCCCCAATGTGTTATCGGAGTATTCAAAAAAAAAAAATAATAATAAAAAAAATAAATAAATAAATGCTTAATTAAAATGGCCTGACGTCAGAATGTTTCATTTCAAATTTTGTTCCTTTGAAGCTTTTTTAGTTGTCAGCTTTTCATTTCTTTACTCTATTTCATACTACCTAATGTTATAAAAATGGTTATCGATAACTGTGTGTAAAAATTGTTTATGATAATTCTTGCCAATAAAATTCATTACAAAAGCAAAACTTTTTCTTAAATTAACGTTGACTTTGGTAAAGGTATAACTTTAATTTGAATTTATGATAAAATGAGCAAGTAAGCAGCGAAATGAGCAGCGAAAGAAACGAGTAGTTCAGCAGCGAAATGAGCAAGTAAGAAGAAAAATGAGAACGAGAGCATACCCAAAAACAGCGAAATCACAACTTTTACCACTACTAAATTCTCAAGATGAGCCATAGGGCAACGAATTTAGCACGTGCTCAGTGAAATGAGCAAGTGAGCAGCGACATTCTCAATGTTCTCTGATCCTAAATAAATGAAATGAAAGGGACAACAGGAAACACCTACAATGGCTGAAAATTATAATAACATGTTTAAAAATGGATAACAGGAAACACTTACAATGGCTGAAAATTATAATTACATGCAAAAATTTGTAGGGAATTACACAAGAAAAACACGTATAAGACAAAAGACAAACGTAGACAACTATAGGAACTCGGGACAGCCGGACTTGGTACCGGCACTAGCAAAAGCCAGCGGTAGGGTTAAACCGGTTTATGGGTACCCAAACCTCCCCTTTATCTGTCCCGTTTCCCTATAGTATAGTAAACATACGAATAAAACCCAATACAGGTAGACTACTAACTCCATGACCACAATCTTGAAAGGAGAGAATATGACAATACGTAATTTTGAAAGATGGGTCAAGGGGTGCCTTTTTCGTTAAAATATTGTCATTCGTATTTCGAATCCAGAGTGAAGAAGACGTCGATATTATATCACTGTGACATTTGTGAATGCAGAATAAGTCAATTCAATCTCGTTCGTCATAAGAATCAGGAACACGACGAGGCAGACACTTTACCAACCGAATAGGAGACAGAGTCCAACGCATCAGACAAAAGCAATTATTCTAATGAATCCTTATAAAGCAACGAATAAAGAAATGTCTCTAATATGTAAGAAGAGTACACGGACGAAAACATTGATGTTGAAGATAACCAAGAGTCGCCATGGAACCTGATTGTGATTCAAGCATTTGACAAACTCGAACCAGAACACACCCCAAAAAAAAAAGAAAAAGAAAAAAATAGAAGGGTTGATGGAAAAAGAAACGACTCGGTTAGGGCTCGTTTAACAGCATATGAATAATAAAAGTGAACAAAAGTCCGAATCGGTCAAAGGAAGAGACCAGTAAGGAAAATCCGTATAACATTTGACTGAATCAGGGAAACACAATCCAACACAGAATATTTTGGCAAGCCGTCATATGAAGAGATGAATAACCTTATAGAGATCATTTGAGGAAGCAATACCTGGAAACGGTCTTCTGGATAAAGGATTTCAACAAAGATCCAATTCACAAAAAGTTCAGAGATAAGGCCAAACGTTCAGAGAAGAAAAAACTACGACACCAGAGAATCTTAGCAATATGCATATGCAGTGAAGAAAAGAAAAATCAGTAAGGCTAGACTAGACCTTTGTATGAGGGATGTATTAATAATTCTTTTCAAATGCTTACGAAGCTCAAATTTAACATCGAAGCAAACTTAGACAATACAGATAGGTACAGAGATAACCATATTTCATCCATTATAACAAAATAACAGTGCTTGTGTTTTCAGGATAACAGTAAATTAATCCGTTACCACAATATAACAGTGATTTTCTTTCTCGAAATAACAGTAAACTAAACCATTATCACGATATTGCAGTGTTTTGTTTTCTCGAGATGATGGTATGTTAATCCGTTAACATGATATAACAGTATTATATTTTCACGAGATAATGGATACAATATGTAAATAATCTGTTATCACGATGTAAAAAAAAAAAATTTCTCGAGATAATGGTTAAAATGTGTAATAACGATATATCAATGTTTTTTTCTCGAGATAACATGCACTAAATTAATCCGCTATCACGATATAACAGTGTTATACTTTCTAGAGATAAAAGTAAATGAATCCAGTATCATGATTAAACAGTGTTTATTTTCTCTGTTTACGGTTAAATAATCCCTAATCACTACAAAACCCTATTTACGGTTAAATAATCCCTCATCACTATAAAACCCTGTTTTGATTTCTCGAGATAACGGGTATACAATACTTGTATTTAGCCTTCTCATAAAAAAACTAAAAAACCAAAAACATGAAGGAAATATACAACAAAATCATCCCCAACAATGTACAACAAGATTTGACAGTACGAGTTATCTCGCGTGATTAGTCGTCTATATCGATTTTCTACAAAATCTGCTAATGTGACCACATGTGGTGATAAATAAACAAATTTTATCAGATAATAATTAAGACCGCGGGTGACAAGAACATCCATTTCAAGTTACACGATATAAACGTTTTAATTTTGGGCTAGCTAAGAGTACCGAGAACAAAAACCAGTTTTCTGTTGAGGCGATCTTTCAAACTTTTGCCGTTCTCGAGGTCATGGAGGTGCTTCGTAACGAATTTTGCAAGATTGTTTGCAAAAGGCAAACCCATTCAAATTACATTCACATAACAATTCAATAGTTTAAAAAATGTATTAGACATAATACAAATCTATTTAGATGACTCGTTGAAACAGTTTTGATAGAATTTGGGTACATTTCCAAATTGATCCGCTGAGGGAACAAAATGCGATGGAAAGTGGCCGTATGTGTTTGCAAAGTACACGAGTATATGAATTAACCAGGTTGTTTTTTCATAACGATTTATAATTGCTCATAACGTTACAACTTATTAAAGTCGTATACTTTTTCATCCGACGGGAAAATTAACAGATGAAATCAAAACATGTCCATAGCTCATCTAGGCCTACACTCTAAAACTTATAATCCAAGTATATCAAACGGATAGAAGAGAAAGATATAACTGATCTGACCGAGTCATGAACAACAAACACAAAACGATATATATATTTTTTTTTATCTTCGTGAGTTTCAACATAACTAACTGCAATATCGGTATCACTAAGAAAGAATAGATGTGCATGTACATGTATATATGGGTTTGGGGCAAGAGGGGTTTCATTAACAGGCTAACTTAATATTCAGTAAATTTAAATCCACGATAAAAGCCATAAAGGTTAGACTCTACTAAATGACCAATCAGCTGCTGGCATAGTCAAAAATAGTACTTATATAAACAAAGCCATGCTACTTTCGCTTTGGATATAACTGTCAATATTGACAATATCCAAGTTCTTAAACGCTTTTGTGATCATGAAACACTTCCGGATTGACAAGCATTTTGAATAAGCCAGCCTCATTGCATGGGAAAAATACTGAAGCCTCATCAATAATGACACGTATGCCCAAGGATATGAAAGGGAAAATTGGTCATTTGCATACCCCAGTTAAATGAGGCGATAGAAATTTCTTATTAGACTTTAAAGTTGGGTCATCGTTTGGATATGTTACTTGGCAGACGTGCCACTTTGAGAAAATCCTATCACCGCACAAAGTGAACTTCAGGTAATTATGAAAATTCACAAAACCTTATAATGGCCGCCTATGGAAAATATTTAGTGGAGTCTGACCTTAAGCCGAAAATTGAGGGGAAATAAAATTTTTGCCAGTAAGTGACTTTTTATGTTTCAATTGTTGAAATATGTCTAGGTTACAGAAAATAAAGGTATATTTTGCACCTAAGATCAACTGGTATCAAATTACAGACCTGTTCAGATATTATGTAATATTTCACAAAATTTAAAGAATCTCCATATTACAAGCCCCTGTCAGACTTTTACCAAGGTTAAAGGATGTAGATACACTAAATGATTTAGAATAGATGAAATGCAAGTTAAATATGCATGAAAAGTTATGATTTTTTCCAGAAAATGCTTGAAAATGTTAAATTAATGTTTTCTTATATTTCGACATATATCGCTAACTCGAACTATAGAGCCCCATATAAAATCCCATTTTTTTTCAACATTATATATTTTTTTAACTTGAATTTTATTGATATTTGTAGTATACATACTGAATGAACCTACTAAACACAAATCTGAGAGTTGAAAAGCTCTGAGTGCCATTTTATGTTGCGTCATGTCACAATATGAGATTTTTACTAATTTCATATCCAATTTTTACAATAAATTGCAATTTTATTCATAGTTGCTTATATTTTTCACAACAATGATGATTTGAATTGCATAATGAATTAGACTAGTGAGCTAAAACAGGAAGAATTTAGCAGCTGCATGCAGTTTTAGAAATTTGGGACACACTTTCATACTGTCCCCATGATAAGTAAAGACTGAATTTTCAACAAATTTTACACTTAATTGTATTTTGTTGGACAACAGAATATTATGAACAATCTCTATTCACTTTCTGGAGTTTGTTTTACCTTAATTTTGCACATGATGATCATTTGGTATCAGTTATATATATTTTGAGTGAATTGTATGAACAGAATTTGACCTCAGAAACACATGCTGCAAATGGGGGGAGGGGGCTTAAAATGACCAGATTTTCACCATTTGTATGTCTGCTTTCTTTGTAAGGAGTAATTTAATGATAGTATAGTGCACCAATCTGCTATAAAGTATCACAAAGATAGTCAGATGTATGTAAAACAGTCATTTTCCAAGTTGAACCATTATTGGAACCTTGAATTTTTCAAAGTGCTGAAAACACTTAAGTACCAGGCATTTGAAATAAGGAATATAATTTTTTCAAGGGGCAGAGAGCATATTTATTTTGAGTTTCTATTTGGATATTGATTAAGCTACATGATAAAGACCAATAATTGAACTTTTAAAACATTTAATGACCTATAAAACAAGTAAATACACTCTCTCTTATCAGCAGGAAACGGTGCATTTCATACATGCAGTTATCACGAAGTACTTGAAAATTTAACATAACAGAAAACACCAAATGGTAAAAAAAAACCAAAAACAAACAAACAAACAGACAAACACACACACACACACAAAAAAAAAAAAAAAACAAAAAAAAAAACAAAAAAAAAAAAACTGACAACTAGCTTAAAATCCCCCAAAATACATCAACAGAAAAGGTCTATGATTCATGGGGCCAAGATATCGACAACACTGAACTTTGTCAGACATCCGATCTCTTGTGTACGGTCTGAAGTGCACCTAGCCTCAAATTTTGCACTTAGCCCTATACATTGCATTTTATCAGAAATAGCATATGAACCATGGTAAACATATGAAAAAGAAAGGAAACTGGGTAAATGTCAAGGAGACAACATCCCATCTCCAGGTTTTATTCAGGCATAAAATGATAAGGTGATTAAATTTTTAGAGACTTTGTTAAAGAAAGAAAGAAGATTAGCTATCAAAGAAACTCGTGGCATTCATTGTTGGAATCTTCTGTGTAACTCAATGGGTTTATTTTTCTTAAATGAAATCAACGGAAAGGGCGAAAAAGACCTTCAAGCACTGCACGTCCATGTCTGTATGTGTATTTGGCACGATTATCTTGTTACTTTGGTTGGGCGAGTAGATTACTTTATTTTTATGTACCTGAATTTATCACTTGATTTAATTTTCTGGGGTGGGGTATAAAATTTTTTCCATCTGACTGGATGGGAAAAATTCTATACGGGCTAGGGAATTTTTTTTATATGAGGCTTAAATGGGAAAAATCGCTCCGAACGAAGCGGAGCGTAGCGTAGTGGAGTGGTGGGGCGTTTTTTCCCTGGCTTAAAGGAATATGCTGCAATCACATTTTTGCAAGGAAAATACGTGATAAAAATGCTAAAAAAATATAATTCATGCCAAAAAAGTCAGCAAAACAATAGGTCTGCAGATGGAATTCGAACCCTGATCGCCCGGACGTGAAGCAAACGCGCAACCACTAGACCACGGACGCGAAGGTTTCAGATTTCAAAATAAGGTAGTCATTCGTGTGATGTCAATACAAAAATAGCAGACGACGCTTAATAAGTTGATTTCTAGCCTTTTGAAGGTAAAATTAATAGTGAAGAATATTTTTTAGTATCAAGGAGATATTCTGGTGAAGATATGATTACATTTTGACACCATGCATAAAATATATGAGGCATATTGTTGAACCGGTAGATTGAGAAAAATCGATGACCTTCATGCGTAAGATTGTAAATATGCTAAAATCATATTAATTTAATATGCTTAAAGTTGAAATTAGCTAAAAAATCACCCAAAGGACCCTACTGCGCATGCGCAAAATGCAACATAGATATCAGAAATTAGCATTTTATCGTTGTCTGGCCAGACAGTCCCTATGGCTAAACCGTTGCTCACAAAACGTCAAGATATAAGACATGGGTTCGAATCTCCTGACGTTAGGTGGGGATTGGGTTTAGGGTGCAGGAGACCATCATTTCATAAAATTTCAATATGAAAAATACATAGAATTAATGATGACAGTATTCAGCCCATAAAGAGCAACGGGCAGCTATAGGGAATATCAAGTTGAGGAGGACAGTAGAAAGATGGATAAAATCCGAGCTCGGCAGGCGTCTGAGGAGGACAGTAGAAAGTGAGATAAAATCCGAGCTCGGCAGGCGCCTGAGAAAGTAGAAAGATAGTAGGCCTACTAGTAGATAAGAAAGACGAGCTCGGCAGGCGCCTGAAATGTCCATCTTCAACAAGGGCCTTTTGCCCTTTTATTTTTTAACATGATTGGTCAAAGTTTCACTAAAGTTTGGTGAGGGTTGACGCATTTGGTCTTTTTCATCGTAATAATTTTTTAAGCAGATTGTAGGAGCACCGCCTTCACCTGCAAGCTGGGATTTATATGTTTTGGCTAGTCGCACGGTATCGCGATGCTTCTTTTTCTTCTTAGCGACTCGACGCGAGATCAAGGACAGGACTATATTTCCCGTAGCACATAGACAGGCGAGCGAGCCCAGGGGAATGGATGCCACAACACCCACACCGGTCAGAGCAGATCCCATCGTGCCACTGGTCAGCAACAGACTGCCCACGGAACAAGCGCCCAGGGCAAAGGAGACGACCTTATCCAGTCGGTTATAGATCTTCAAAGCATGCTCATATCTCTGGATTTCTGAGATGAGCTCCTCTTCCAGGCATTCAATATGATTGGCATCCACTTCATCCATTTATCTAGGGGTCCTAGAGAAGCATGCCTAGCAGGGGGATACTCTTAAAGGGGCTATTAGGACCAAGGATCAATCCACTACCATCGTAGAGCCGACTTCCACTCTTCAAGTACAATCCATCACCGTAAGTATTGGGCAAAGTACTTGGGCTGAGATGCAGACCACGACCCCGGGGTTTAACGCAGCATACTTTCCCACCCTTCTTGAGATATAATCCAGATCCCACGGCTTTTTGGATGGCTGCACTACCCAA
>MJUU01033292.1:248016-264387 GCA_002080025.1 Modiolus philippinarum | reverse complement strand
GAAATAAAATCTCGACCGAGATGAAAGGTTTTGACACGAGATTTGCATCTCGTGTCTTGATTGGCTAAAAATAATTATTGCATCTCGCTGAAAACTTACAATCTCGATCGAGATAGAGGGTTTTACGCGAGTTAGAAGGTTTTTAGATGCCGAGATGAAAGGTTTTTAACGAGATACTAGGTTTTTCGTGCGAGATACTGGGTTTCTCGTGCGAGATTTCAATCTCGACGAAAAACCCTTAATCTCGATCCCGATCGAGATGATGGGTTTTTGAGCGAGAAACCTAGTATCTCGTGCGGGAAACCAACTATCTCGTCGAGATACAATATTTCTCGATTTTTTGTGACTATCGCGTGCCATACATATTCCTACGTTTTCTGACTTATAAGCAGTCGAGCATGGCTGTTAATAGCCTTTTGTGTCGATTTTAGCTATTTTACAGTGTTTGAGAAGATGGTTATAGTCAAAGGACACAGAGAACCAAAACCATTTTTTTTTTGCTGAGAGCGTATATATATATGCCCTTCTAAATGGCAATTAGTTTATTTTGGTTCTGGAGGTCCTAAATAATTAATTTAAACAAAAACCCACAAATATTGTCAAAATCTGTCAAAATTGCATACAAGTGGCAAGTTCAGTAGCTGAGTCTTTTATTTAAATGTACGAAAATGCATTTGAAGATAATCTCTAAAGGCAGTTTTTGAGAAGATTTAATGCATTCACAAAATTAGTATTAGTTAAATTCACGGGTAAATAGCCATTTCTCTTTCCTGTTTAAACTTAACTTTTAACGCTTAGTTTTTTTAATTATGGCTGGAATGAAAAAATAGCCGAAATAAATGATTGTATGCAAAAATGCAAAAAAGCTAGTCATTTGCAATAAATTTGCCTAATTTGAAACCGGAATAAAATTCAACTCCGAAAGCTTTTTACTCATCTATAGACCATATGCAACGATTTTACATAAAATTGAATTCCTTAATCACAGTTTTGTTTNAAAATTATTGATATATCTACCAAAAGTGCAATCTCAGCCAAATATATTGACGCTGAAACTATAGTTCGAGGTGATATGATTCTGTCATGGATGTTTGTTACTACAAAAGATGTAACCATTTACCAATCATCGGCATGTTGGTTCTGAGATATGGTACAAAAAAAGCTAAAACTAAGTTACGGCGAAATACGGGAAAATGGATTTGAAAAGATAGTCATAAACTTGGGATATCGCATTCCTGGGAATTATAAACCCCCTTTAAAAAAAAAATTTGAACAGGGGTTCCCCTTATAACCTAACTAATACATATAGCTGTAAAGGAAATACAATTATGAACAATAATATTTAATACTATTTCTCAAAATTCAATAACAACTTAGTTGTACTGAATATTGTGTCAACATTTCATTGATATTGAATGCTAGAAAGTTATTGGGGGTCATAAAAAGTTCTTTAACATTTAGGTAAACCAAATGTTGACGATGACGGAATATGTGGTCGCTATGTCTCGCAGGCGAGCCAAAAACTTGCTTGTCCTAAAATCATCTGAAAAAATTCGAAAACTGTTTGTTTCTCTATGAATACTTGAAGGGTCCACTCGATACACATATATGAGCATACCAAATAAAGTGCGCGCATTTCAGTTTCGTATGTAACTTTTATAAGATGTTTAC
Organism: Modiolus philippinarum; assembly: GCA_002080025.1. Taxonomy (NCBI): domain Eukaryota; kingdom Metazoa; phylum Mollusca; class Bivalvia; order Mytilida; family Modiolidae; genus Modiolus; species Modiolus philippinarum. The sequence goes on along the minus strand of MJUU01033292.1, from coordinate 262,716 downwards.
TCATGACAAATTCAAAATAAACCTTGATGAATAATTGTACTGTGTCAGGATAAAAAAAAAATCAACTGAAACTGTAACTTAAACTTGAACAGACTGAAAAACAATATGCCCTGTTTTAGTTGTTTAGAAAATTAGTTTTAAAAAGTAAAGGGTTATCAAAAACAAAATACTTTAGACGTGAAACTGCAACTTTGAAGTAGATGATGAGATTTCAAAATATAAGCGTCAGTTTTTTTTTACAATATAATGAGCCACGAGTAGAGTTTTTTGCCGCAACCAATCTATAAAGTCTTGTCAATCCGTATTTTGTCAGTTCAGTTTTCACAGCCTTTATGGTATAGTCTACATCCAGTGCTATACATCTTGGTAATTTATGCCACTTTCGTGTGTATGAGGTTTCCGGTAGAAATAAATGTGAACAGATTTATCCCCGGTATTTTTCATACAACAACAACATAGATTTGAGTGTATTTTTTGTATGTGCCTGGCTTACGTTTGTTTGTACCTTTGAATTTATATGGCATGGTATTTGGGATTTAAAACCCGCTTTTTAGTAGCGAGTATTAAAGCTGTAACGTTACCACTTCGTCTGAAGCTATAAACGATAACTCTTGTCATAACGTCGTTTCGTAACGTCCCACTACTGTCAAGATCTGACATGAGGCCGATTTTGGCCCTTCGTGGCTCTACTTCTTTTGGTTCTGCATATACGCATGACTTATGTCTCTTCAGTGCTGATAAAATCTTAATGTTTGGAAGACCATATATTCAAATTTAAAAACTGATAGAGAAAAATTAATCAATATGATCTACCGGTAAATTAAAGCCAATATCAGCTAAGGACAGAGCTTACATTAGGAAGATACTTCTTAGTTTTCAACAAAATTAACAATAATTTAGATATTGCAATGTTCAAAATAGAATCGGCTTTCGGGGCAGCATCGAAGTACTGACTACTCAGCTGGTGAATAACCTCGGAGACTAACAGTCGACCAGCAGGGGCATCGACCCAGTGGTAAAAAAAAATAACTAAATACCGAAGTTACTGCATATTTAGGTTCTGTATATGCGCATTTCGACAACTTATGTCTCTTCAGTGCAGTAAAAATCAATGATGACCATCACTACAACCTTGGGTATCCATAAACCAGTTCAACCCTACCACTGGTTTTTGCTAGCTCTGGCACCAAGTCCCGCTGTCCCGAGTATCTATCGTTGTTTCAAACTTGTCTGTTGTCCTTTGTTTGTTGTTTTATTTTTGTTTTGTTTTGTTTTGCAGTTCCTTGGTACATTATGACATGTGACTGTATTTTCCAACCATTGTAGGCTTTTCCTGTTATCTTTTTTATTTCATTTGACTAATTTACATCATTTATAGAAAGCACTTCATATAAATGTAATAAATAACAAAATACCGAAGTTACTGGGAATTTAGTTTCTGCATATACGCATTTCGACAACTTATGTCTCATCAGTGCAGATTAAATAATGAATGAAAAGATATGGAGTAAATGCACATGAGACAAAGTCTCTACAAATACATGGTAAAAACAAGCAAAGGAACAACGCTTTTATTGTTGCTCTTCATCTTGAGGTCACCATGAGGCCTTCAACAATGAGCTTTGCCAATACCTAATAGTAAGTTCAAGACGGCACCTACCATTGGTTTGAGCGGACTTCTTTGCTAAATTTCAAAAAACGCTACATACATGTCTTTCCTGGTCACTATATAGTCAATAGAATACCATAATGAGAACCTATAGAGTGGCAGAAGTTGTTGAAAGACGTCAGACTGAAGAATGTAATGAATATCAAAATTGAAGCGTTTTTATAATGTTGTATTCTGTGTTGTTCCTTTTGTCAGTTGTGATTTCACGTAACAAAGTGTTCTTGGCAGCAAAATCTAGTAAAATTATCATCATAAGCCAAATGAAAGTTTTTAGTCAACTAACTAACCTTTTTGTACTTTGAGTTGCAAATATGGAAGTATAATGAAAATTGTAGGACTCTTTGAGATTTCGAATTGAATTCTTTTATTTGATTGTTCCTTGCATGTTTCTGTTAAATCCATTTGTTTTAATTCATTGTCTTCGTATTTCAGGGTTTTGATTTTCTGAATTTCAAAATTCACTTTCCAGTGAATCATCAACTTAACAGGTTCAATCCAACAATTAATGGCACGAAGTCACTATTGAATTGTCGAAAGGGGTAAATCATTTATGTAACACGTTTAATTCTACGCTTCTTATATCAGGCAAACAAACTGAAAATCAAAACAGAGTTGCTGCTCTTGGCACAGAGTACACTTTCTTTCGATGTTAAATTCAATTGATATCCTATATAAGCACTTTTAAAGTATTTATCTGGCCCTTCAGAACCGTTACATCGTCGTTCGCTTTTTTGATAAGGTTTGGTGCTAAAAATTTTGATTTTATTAAAGATCTGTGGCAGAGATACTGTAGATTAACGGCAGGTCTTTCAACGGATCCAAACAAGAAACCTCTGAATGTTGATTTTTAGAGTTTAGACATGTTGTTTGCGATACGAAGTCTTATCATGTTCTGGATTAAGAAATTGCATTTTGTTGTAGAATCGTTATCAATAGTCTGTATTTGCTTTGAATGACCTTCTGATTCAGTTTGATTTTGTTCCATTTTTAGGGCCCCGCCATGAAATGGCGGTGCCCTATAGTAATCAGCCTGTCCNTCCGTCCGTCAGCGTTTTCGAAGTCGTACGATAACTCAAGAATGCCTTTACGGATTTTTATGATTTTTTTACTCAAAGTTGCACTTGACTGAATGAAGCTCCCTTTGGTTTTTGAAGAAAATCTGAAAATGATTTTTGTGGAAAATCTGAAAATGATTTTTGGGAAAAAAAATTCATTTTTATATGAAAAAGTGCATATTTTGAGAATTCGCTCTATGTCGTACGATACCTCAAGATTGCCTTCAGTGATTTTAATGATTTTGATACTCAAGGTTGAACTTTACCAAAGGAAGCTCCCTTTCATTTTTCTGAAAAATCTGAAAATGATTTTTTGGAAAAAACTTTCTGACTTTGTCAGTATTCTAGTTTTTTTTTCATTTCCCTTTTTTTTAGCTCACCTGGCTAAAGCCAGGGTGAGCTTTTGCCATCACTTGGCGTCCGTCGTCCGTCGTCCGTCGTCCGTCCGTCCGTCCGTCCGTCGTAAACTTTTCTTCAAAAATCTTCTCCTCTGAAACTACTGGGCCAAATGAAACCAAACTTGGCCTGGATCATCACCAGGGTATGTAGTTTAAAAAATGTGTTCGGTTAGCTGTCCNTCGTACAATAAATTAAAATTCCCATCAGGGATTTATACGATATACACAAGGTTGGTCCTGATCAAAGGAAGAACCCTTTTGTTTTTGAGGAAAAATCTTAGTTCCATGAAATTCCACAGTCAGGTTTTTGGGACACACAAGGGGGCGGGGCCCTTTCTGACTTTGTCAGTATTCTAGTTTTTTTTCATTTCCGTTTTTTTTAAATTGTATTTTATTTCTTTTTTATTTTTTTCCAAATTTCATTGCATTCTTGTGTCTCGTGTAGTTTTCCCTTAATATTTTAAAATGTTCTCTCCTTGTTTCAGTACCTTTGTTTTCATTGACCATCTGATTTGTCCGCAAGTTTTTTTTTAAATTTTCTTTTTCAATTTTTATTTTTAATTTTTAACATGTCCCTGTTCACTACTTTCTANAAAGGTGACCGTAGGTCTGCACCCAATCCAAATAGCTGCCAGTGGGGAATATAGTTTAATTTTGGATCATATAACATCAATGTCTATTAACAAACTTGAAAATGAAACCATTAAACATTTGAATTATTTTGACTATCTATGTCAGCCATGGCCCAGGTGAGCGATACAGGCTCTTGAGAGCCTCTTGTTTAAATTGTATTTTATTTCTTTTTTATTTTTTTCCAAATTTCATTGCATTCTTATGTCTTGTGTAGTTTTCCCTTAATATTTTAAAATGTTATCTCCTTGTTTCAGTAACTTTGTTTTCATTGACCATCTGATTTGTCCGCAAGTTTTTTTTTTAATTTTCTTTTTCAATTTTTATTTTTAATTTTTAACATGTCCCTGTTCACTACTTTCTTATGTTACAGTTAAAACAATATTTCTTTTATAGTATTTTGAACGTTTTACAATTTTGATTTTACTTGTATTAAAGCTATATGATTTTATATTGATATTTTTATATATTTATTATAATTGTTCAACAGTTCTTGCCTATATATATCTAAACTATTGCTGAAGTTGGCGTAAAACATCAAGAAAATCTTTAACATGCACAAACCGTAGACATTCGACTAAGTGCAATTTCTTTACCCCGGGATTTCTGGAGGGTAAATGGGTGACAAAACAGTTTTAAGCTTGTGAATTGTGGCATGTGAATGTATTTTTTGGTATTTGTAGGTGTTAACTGTTATGCTTTGTTTGTAATTTTAAGGTTTGATGTTGTATAGTTCTTTGGTCACTTTGCCGAGCAACGCATGGCTGTACTTTGTCCAATATTTTTATTTTGTTGACAATCTTACATCCATGGATGTAACAAGACATGGCCGACTCCGACCTGCCGTTGGGTGTGGGTTTTCCTCACCGTTCATTGAAGATTTTATGGTGGCTTTGAGTTGTTATTATTCCCCTTTGGGTCCTTGTCTCTTTGACACATTCCCTGTTTCCCTTCTTTTTTTCTATTGTAGCGTTATTGAATCTGTTCAACCAATTGCTTTGACCGTCTTTTAACCTTACTTTTTGGGTTAACTGTTTACTAATTATTGAAAGATGAAGCACAACAACAAAAGCGCTGTTCCATTTGCTTAACCTCATCATGTATTATTTATTCGAGTTTATATCATGTACAGTTATTTCAGATCCTTTGATTTTTGTTCATTTAATTAGTTGTAAAAAAGCAAATTTAAGTGACAGCAGGAGATAAAAAAAGGCCATGTACTTTGTTCTTGCAATTTTGTTGTAAAAACCTTAAAGCTGTTACAGGTCACAGTTCCATTTGTACATATTCTTCTGTCGAGAGTTTAGTAAATAATTATCCACTTTGTTATATAGTTAAATAAATTAAGCCAAAATGGTTCATAAAGTATTACTTTATTTAACGATGAAACATGAAGCTACAAATGGCAAATAATTGTTTTACAATTCGCCAACAAAATACAAAATAGCACTCTATATCATGAAAACTATTTCATATTGTTGATAAAGTATAATCCATATTTGGATGCATGCAAGTTTTTCAATACACAACCTTATCAAAGTAATTTCACTAAAAAACATAAAACATGTCATCAAACAAAATTTTGGTATCGGGGAAAATCAGCTCACAATTTCAAAAACCAAGAAAGCGATGTAAATCTCAAAACTGGAAGTTTCTTGTATTAATTTTGTCAAACATATTATTCATCATTAAGCATGTCAATTTTTTCTTCTTCTTCTTCTGAGAATATCTTTGTATAAAACTCTCCGATCAATGTGATGCTTGATCCCAAAATAAATACTATCTTCTTATAATTTTCTGTTTTTGGGGTTTGTATAGTTTTGACAGCTACCCATATCAGCTTATTATCTTGTATCGTCATGAAAACAGTAAAAACATAAAAACAGACTCATCGATTTTAGACAATCTAATTAAAATCATATCTACAAATTGTTCCGTACACACACTGCATGGTGGATCTAACATCCCATATTACTTTCTGTTCTGATTATCTTTTGGAAATCCTTGGGTTTTATCCTAAGTCCAATGCTTCCAAAATCTTGGAAGCTGCAATCTGATTGGTTAATTTGAAAGGTCATCAGAGCAGAAAGTAGAATCTACAATGAAGTGAGTGTAAGGAACAATTGGTAGATCTAATTTAATTAGATTTCGATTTTATACGGTTAGTTTGTTTTGCACAATAGATTGAAAAATATGTCAAATTGAATAGTACAGAATTTTTGAAATCAAAACAGTCTTCATGCTGTGTACAAACTACCATATAGGTACGCCTGTTATTATTTAAGTGACTGTTTGAACATATACAAATCAGCAAGATATTTTATATGCAAAGTAACATTTATACATGGGTGTAGTTTCAAATCTCATTCCATTCTGAAGAAATTATTAAGTGTATCAAGCCGCAGGGGATAATTAATTTTCAGCATCTTAATTTCACGAAAAAGTGATCTTAAGACACGAAAAATCGATATGAAAACTACATATTATACAAATTTTGTTTCATTGTATTGGCAATAATATGTCAGCAATTTGCGTGATATTGTAACAATATGTGTTTTGTGAAACACATTTGCCCTCGAGAAGCTGTTAAGACGAAATCTTAAATATGAACAGTAAATTATGTACTTCTGAAAAATTAATGATATGTATTTATAAATTCTGGTTTCAATTGAAAAGTTAAATCACAACAATTACAAATGTGAAAAACAAGATACTATCACTTACCATTCGAAAGATATACAAAATGTTAAAGTTTAAAATGAACAAACTCTGCCGAACGATATAAAATATTTAGTTCAAATTCTGTAGATATCAAGAAACATGTTCGCATAGATGAGTTCATTGCTTATATATATAAAACACACCACTTCACTGTTGTTAAATCCAGAAACACGATAATGAGATAAAAATTTAGCAGACAAAAATCAGACTTAACTTGGGAAAAGGGAAACAAATGAGAAACAAAATATAACTTCACATTATAAACTTTCGATTCCCAATGTTTTTATACAGTTGTCCACATATTAAGGTCAAGGTAACGAGTTCCAATATTCTGGTAAGAAAGAATGAAAGGATATGGAGTAAATGTACATGAGACAGAGTCTCAACAAATACACGGTAGAACAAAGCAAGAACAATTAAAAGGTCTTGCCACAAGGAATACATATGGGTATTATGTAGCCCTGTCAGTTACCATTCAAAAGAAATACTCAACGTTAAAGTTGTTTTGCAGACAATCAGACAGGCGAAAACTAATGTCCCCCAGATCGTCGGGGTATAAAAATAGATCACCGTTCCAATTTTCACAGACAAAAATAAAAAAATGCCGAACCATTGAAGTGGCTGTTGTCCTAAGTATGGGTATTCATAATAAATTAAAAATAATTAATCAGAAGTTACTGTCAAAGAGGCATTAGTTATCTTTTAATACACAATTATCATTTTTGATAACTTTAAAAAGGAATTAGTTTGTATATGTATATATATATTTATTGCAGTTTGAGACATATGAAACTGAAAACGGTTATAGGACTAGTTTGGTAAGACAATTTGCATAGTTGTACAATAAAAAATTATATTTCTTATTAATTTCTATGTGCACACGCTTTAAGCTATAACAATACAAACAGTAGTGTAAAGAAAAATAAACAGGAGCATTGAGAACATGAACAAATCATCGTACGATTGCTAGAGTTTTGGTGGTAGTATTAAAAAAATGTTCAGCGGCAGTGTTGCTATGCAACTCAGCTAATATACAAAACATAAACATATAAAACAAAGTAGCCAAAAGATATCTTAATTTACATATAAAAATGACTTTGAGTCAAAACAACGTTGTCAATAGCCATGAAAATACATACAATATTGTATAACAACGTTAATATTTCTTGATAGTTGCAACATCTTGTGTGTTTTGAAACTTTGTCCTTAAAATACTATATCTCGTAATTATTTGAATACAGCAGAATTTCAACATATTATTAATTGCTAAATTCAAAGGATCTTACCAATTTCTTTAATTATGTCATTTTTTTTAATTGACGAATTCAAGCCTCATTTTAGACGGTCCTGTTTTTAAAAAAATCTCTTCACTCTAAACTTGGAAATTTTCGCGTAAGTTTTATTTTCGCGATGTTTACGTTTGGGATAGAATTTCGAAAAAAAAGGCTCAAATATATTTGTCTATTATTGACGCCAATGGTCAACAATTTGGCAGCGCGAATTTCCCGGTTTACAGTAACTGATTCAAAGTGCAAAAAGATTCAATAATTAGATTAGGTGATATTATATGTGAAAGAACAGTAAACATTAAGGCGGATTCCTTTCAAAATGACGAGGTGATTTTTTTGCTTTATTCAATGTGGCGCACCTTGTCATCGAAACAAGATATTTGTGAAAACGCACCTAGTGAAAATCTTCATGAATTTTTTCTTGGAATATCATTTTAGTTTTTTTCTAACACGATTTCATAATTTCTTAAAATCGTCGACTATCTGTGAAAGGGACATTTGTTAGAATTTTGAAAATTAATTTAAATGATTAATTTGAGAAAATGTACCAAAACTAGATCAACAACATATTCAAAGATAATAATCATGATTATTTGTGAATAAATTCATAATATTTTACTTCCATTGGAATTCTAAACAAAAAGGCAATAAAATAACGCTAAAGCATATGCATTTGATGCATTTCTTAAAAAATAAAATCTAAAATGACATTTCCACACAAAATCACATAAACAAGCATTATTGCACAATTCTATAGGAATATGTTATTACAGCAAGTTTTTCATATCACAAATTTCTAAATAATTCTAGAATATTGCAAAACACAATCAAACAAAGAAACATACTAATAACACATCAATGTTACATGTCGAAAAAAATGATTACATACGAACAAGACAAATGCTCTCTCGTGTGCAGGAAGTTACTTTTGGTAAACATATAAAATGTTCACATATTGCAATTATGACATATTAACACTGGGCCTCATTTGTAAGGTGACATTATGTATGTATTATGATGTATTCTGTTCTACTTTAAGTATATTATAACAGAAACACACAACGAACAGGTCGGACATAAATTTTCAGGTTTGACCCGAGAGAAACTAAAGACTACATCAATTCCTAAAGTCGTAAGTAACATGCGAAGCTAGTAACAGGACTATATTTACACATTTACATTAAATGAACAGTATATTTGTCAACAAATCTAAACATCTTAATAATATACTTTGAACAACATCAACATGAATGCCATTTGAGCAAGTCTTAATTCTACAAATGTGACTGGTCCTTTCCTTCATATACAAATACAAATGTGATCAAAATAAGGACTGATGGTAGGAAGAGGCCTACCCCTAAACTGTTTTTCTTTTGTTGTATCTATAAAAATGAGAATTTTGCAAGTATATATAACATTTCTCGAACTCACTTTTTGTTTTTCCTACAAAAGAATGAAAAATGGCAAAATGGGTTTCATGTATATGCAGCCACAAGCCCTATTGTCAACGGATTCACATGTTTCACCGGTTATTCATCACATCCACAGCGAAAACTTGAAGTCTGAAAAATTGTAAAAAGTATTCAAATTCATCAGGCCGATACAAAAACTTGAATTCCATCAAAATTGTAAAAACAAAAAGGTTACCAAAGACGTCCAAAAATTAAAAACAAGTCTTTCATTCCGAAATTTCTAACACTAGAAAAATATCAGTATCATCTTATGTGATGGTAAATGGTTCATTTAATTTTTTCCTGAATACATATAAACGGGAAATATTTAATTTGTGAATTTTTAAATGTCTAAAGGAACAATTTAACCATTAGACAAAACAGTTTTTGAATACATTGATTGTTTTACATTTATAGAACTGTACATGAGAAATCAGTATTTGTCGTCAATGGCACGTAAATGCTGCTTCACAAGTTCTTTTTATGAGATTGTCTTATCAGTAAGTAGTACACATATACAAAACTACCAACCGGATTTCTCACGCAGGAAGACAAATTGGAATTTCCCAATCAGTCCATTCTTGCTGCCAATGGACGGAAAATTTCCGTTTATTTTAACGCTAACACAAGAAGACGACACATATATATATCGTCAGAGTGACGTAGTTTGACTGTCACCGTTTGATAAATTTGGGGGTTGATGCATCAACGTTTCAATTTTGCGTTCTAAGAATTGAACTCTTTCTTTCAAATAGTGGTTTTCATATTCGAGTTCAAGAGCTCTTTTGTAAAAACTGCGTTCTTTTTCTTTTTTTGCCTCGCGAGATCGTCGGGCAGAATCGTTGTTTTTCTTTCTTTTTTCCCAATAGCCGTAATCTTTAGATTCTGATGGTATACTTGATTTTTTTCTTTTCGATATAATTTTTCTTGGTTTATAACCAGCAATCGTCACACCACTATTGACCATTTCATCAATATTAATTTCCAGTGGGGCAGTAGGTGGAGAACTGGTAGGTGGCCAGCTCCCACTCCCACTTCCACTTGCTTTTGAATCACTGTCAGACTCTCCAAAGTCAAAAGGCTTTTGTTTCGGTTTTATGTGTTCATCTTGCCTATTTGGAATACCAAGTTGTGTGAGTTTAGATTCATTTTGTTTGAAAGACTTCTGGGAATATGCTTCATCTGATGAAGAATTGTTGACACTTTTGCTCAAATTTTCAAAAAGATCTGTGTTTGAATTGAATGAACATGGTTTCCATTTTCGATCACAAATTTCTGCTTTTAAAGCCACATTAAAATCGGGGTATTTTTCGTTAGAGTAATTGCCATATTTTTGTCTGAACTGATCATGCAATGGCTTTAAGCTATCAAGATCATGATTCTGTCCGAACAAATTACTCATCCGTCCATTTGGCACTTGAGCATGAAAGAAGCCATTATTTTGGGGTAAATATGGGTAGCTGCTATGAGTCGTAAAGTCTGGCACTTGGTTTTGAATTGACCAAGGCTCAAGGCAGGTTGCCGCTGATGAAAAATGTTCTGATGATCTCTCTGCTTTTACGAACGCAGACCCATTTGTAGACGTATTAGCACCATCTGGCCAGTTATATAAGAGATCATTACATTCACCACTATCCATCAACAGAGCACCTGCCATCAATTTAGAAAAACTTTGCTCTTCTGCTGAGGATGTCATGCCTACAAAGAAAAAGATAAAGGTTCTGTTAAAAGAATTGTTTCAATATTTAATATAAATAAACATTTGTTATATTCAAGTTTTCCCGTTTGTTTACTGTTGAACTCGCCTTTTACACAGACTAAAATATTTTGGTATTGCTATCATGAAAGAGTCTTTCGTGGAGTAACTTATCCGTAAGTTTTGCGTCAAGTGAGCAGTATTTCAGGTATAAGAGGACTATAACAAGTTGATCAACTGACAAAAAAGAAGAAAGGGCTATTAATCGGTATGTCAATTGGGTTTTCGCTGTCACTTGAACAAGAGGCTCTCAAGAGCCTGTATCGCTCACCTGGACCATGGCTGACACAAAAAAACATTTCCAAAAGGGTCCAATGTTAAACTATGTTCCCTGCTGGAGGACACCTTGGATTAGATTAAGACATTCCAAATGCAAATTTGAAGGGGGTCACCAGAGGACTTTTGTGATCAAGTTTAGTTCCAATTTGATTAGTGGTTTCAGAAACCTAATTCTTTTAATGGAATCAAATATAAACTATCTTAATGCTGGCAGCCATATTGGATGAAGTGTGGTCCTCCCGGATACCTTTATTGGATGGGACCATCTAAGAACCAGTATGGCTAAGTTTGGTTTAAATTGGACCGGTAGTTTCTGAGAAAATCTTTGAATGTATCCCCATAGAGTCCAATGTTTAAACTATGTTCCCCCTGGCAGCCATCTTGGATGAGGTACTGATCTGTGGGATACCTTTCTTGGAAGGGACAATCTAAGGACCATTGTGGCTGAGTTTGGTTTTTCTTTGGTCTATTAGTTTCTAAGTAGAGGATCTTTGAATGTATTTTCCATAGGGTACAATGTTTAAACTATGTTCCCAGTTGGCGGCCATCTTGGATGAGGTACACACCTGCAAGATACTTTTTTTTGGAAGGGACCAGCTAAGGACCATTGTAACTAAGTTTGGTTCTAACTGGATTAGTAGTTTCTGAGAAGATCTTTAAATGTCTTTTTCCATAGGGTCCAATGGTAAAACTTTTGTCCCCGCTGGCGGCCATCTTGGATGAGGAACGGACATGCCAGATACCTTTTTTGGAAGGGACAATCTAAGGACCAAAGTGACTAATTTTGATTCTAATTGGACAAGTAGTTTCTGAGAAGAAGATCTATGAATGTCATTTCAAAAGGGCCAATGTTTAACTATGACCTTTTTTGGAAGGGACAATCTAAGGACCATTGTGACGAAATTTGGTTTTTATTGGACTAGTAGTTTCTGAGAAGAAGATCTTTGAATGTGTTTTCCACAAGGTCCAATGATAAAAGTATGTTCCCCGCTGGCGGCCATCTTGGATGAGGTACCGACCAGTCGTATATCTTTTTTGGAAGGAACCATCTAAAGACCATTGTGACTAAATTTGGTTCTTATTGGAATAGTAGTTTCTGAGAAGATCTTTGAATGTCTTTTCCATAGGGTCCAATGTTAAAACTATGTTCCCCGCTGGCGGACATCTTGGATGAGGTACGGACCTGCCGGATACCTTTTTTGGATGGAACCATCTAAGGACCATTGTGACTAGGTTTGGTTATAATTGGGCTGGTAGTTTCTGAGCAGATCTTTGAATGTGTTTTCCCATAGGGGCCAATGTTCCCCGCTAGCGGCCATCTTGGATGAGTTACGAACCTGCCGGATACAATTTTTAAAGGGGACCACCCAAGGACTATTGTGACCAAATTTGGTTCTAATTGGCCCAGTGGTTTCAGAGGAGAAGAATGAAAAGTTTACGACGGACGCAAAGTGATGACAAAAGCTCACCCTGGCATAGCCATGTGAGCTAAAAAGGGAAACGGGCAAGGAAAGAAAATATTATCGCCTATGTGACTTATGGTCTTGTCACACTATAACGCACAGCGCCAACGTGTGACGATGTGTGAGAATTTTTCAAACATGTTGTGCGTTACATGTATTTAAGCTACAGGCAAGTTCTTAACAGGTTAAACACACGTCGACACACGTTAGAGTGCGTCGGAAAATTGTGAACATGCCCAAATTTTAAGGCCCTGTTACACTATAATGTTCTAGCCGACGTTCGAGCATTTTTGCAAGAATGTTGGCACATGCCGAAGAAATTGAAGGAATTGTCTTGTTGGACGCATTCTTAACGCCAGGTTAACGACATGCAACGCACAGAAAACTTATCCATAACTTATCTGCAACGATCACAAAACGTGCAACAGATTAAGGCGTTTTACAAGCGTACTTGACGTATACTGGGCGCATCCATAACGGTTGCGCGCATAACGTACCTCTAGCGTTCGTGTTACCTGTACATAACGCTTTATGTTGTTTATATTATAACGTTTTTTTTGGAATTTGTGTGTGTGTGTGAGGAGGAGTTGTGAGTAGATTCACAGATTTCAACGAAAAAGTAATTTTATGTTTCGTGGACAGGTTTCTCAACAATCAAATGTATCAAATATGTTCTTTTTGCAAATTATGAATGGAAATCCTAAAATTTTCAATTTTAACGGTTTCAACGGAAATAAAGTTTAAGCTCGACTAAACATTTTCAGGCACTTGAATCGCTTTTCAGCATCTCCGGCTACAGAGCTGCAGGGCGCGTGTCCAGGTAACGTATAGGAGAGCAGATCCACTTGGAGTGGTATAGAAGGCTAAATTTCCTTCCCCTACCCACTTCTCCCTTCTAGTGGCAATCAAAACTTGTTGCCCCGGTTGTCCATCCCACCTTTCTTTTTTTTTACTTATATTTTTTTTAATTGATAAACTTGTTCTCGTCCTGATATACCTGAAATATTGCTCACTGGACAATAAACTCTTATTAAGTAATCAATCCATACTTTAAATGAAACTTGCATAGACTTTTGTCGTCACGATCATCACACAAGCTCGTGGACAATTCTGGAAACGTTTAAGATCTAAACCATGCAGGTTACACAATTTTATATTGTTAAAGAACAAAACTGTAGAAAGCCCAATAATACATGATGATAGTTTAAGCGAGAACCGAACCGTCAGTCTAATAGGGACAATCCAAGGACAATGGCAACGTCGGAAAAACAAAGAAACAAAGACATAACACGAGCACGGCACAGAAAAGGAAATGAAGACACACATATTTACAGGATTGAACAACACGGACCCAATAAAAAACCATGGGTGAGATCAGGTGCACCGGTAGAGTAAGCATCTCCTGCTTCTTATAAGGCACCCACCGTGTCAAACATGTCAACTCCGGTATTAAAGTCAAATCCGATAGAGGAAAAACAAACTTTAGTGGCAAAGAGAAAGATCTGTTGTCATCTGGGAACAGATATCCCATAGACAGTATATACATTTTTCGGTAAAGATGAAAGAATGTTTTCATGAGATACAAATGCGTCTGCTCACTTCAAAAAATAACCCTTATTTAGTAGGAGACATAAATATATATCTAATGTATATTAAACAAGATCTGTCTCATGTGATAATTAATCATAGGAACAGGTTTGAGTTTTATCTAATCAAGAATATTGAAGTTATTATCTGAAAATCCCCTTGATTTGAATGATCTGCGAGATTCAGACTTAAGAAGTGGTGATCAAACAATAAAGAGAAGTTTCAAATAATTTAGGAAATAAGCATATGAACAAAAAACAACGGCAGTAGAACACCGAAGGAACAAAGGGGTGAAATTCACAAAAATCGAAGTCCAAAGACAGGGCAAAATAGAGAACACAGAAAACAATGACGTTAGACACAAAAACAATGACGCCAGACAGACACAAAGCACAGAACCAG
>MJUU01033292.1:234818-247478 GCA_002080025.1 Modiolus philippinarum | reverse complement strand
TCAATATACAATAAAAGATCTAGGTACGAAGCTGAAGTAGGTGTTTCAGTTGTTTCTTTAATTTCAAGCTCATTTGGATAGATCTGATGTAAATAATCCTTAAATTTAGGATTATTAAGAGAAAGCACATCGTCTATGTAGCGGAAGCTGAAATTAAAGGACTGGGCTAAATGTTTTTGTTTTCTTTGAATAAGCCCTTGTAAAAACTTAGCCTCGTACGAGTAAAGGAAAAGGTCAGCTAAAAGCGGCGCACAGTTTGTTCCCATAGGAATCCCTATTGTCTGTTGGAAAACACGACCTCCAAATTCGACAAAAATATTGTCGATCAAAAATTCTAACATTTTGATTACGTCAGTCTCGGTGTACTTCTTATTTGAATCGGTGTGGTTCTTAACAAAATATGTCTTGTCTTTCCCTATAACTAAATAGGTGTATCTGCGTTCTCCATTTTTTGTGCAGAAACATTGATGTATTAAATCTGCAATTACTGTTTTCAGTTTATTGTGTGGCAGGGTTGTATAAAGTGTAGAAAAGTCAAAAGTTTGAATGCTATAGCAAGTTTGGCTTTATTCTGATGCAGAAAACTTGGCTGATAGGCGGAAGGAAAAATTTAACTTTTTTCTGATCTTATCCTTTGGGTAAGTGACGTAAGTTACCCCAGAATCAGCAATATAATATCAGTAAGTAAGTAACGAAGTGATCTTATTAACGAAAACCGATCTGATGAACGATGTACAAATTTACACGGGTGATCGGAGGTATGGTTCAGTTACCTCAGTACAAACCAATGAACCCGACCGCCTACCGACGGAGTAGACAAAATTAAAAAAAATGATACATTACCCAGTACAGAAAGATAATATCCAGGTAGAGTATAAAAAGAGAATAGGATAAACTCTATGTGCTGTCATTCTACTGAGTTTGAACTGACAATCGGAAACTTTTAAATCAACAAACAAAATTTCTTTGTACTCTAAGAATGATTATGTGCCAAACAAAAAATTCACATAAAGTAGAAAATATGAAGTCTTGTTACAAGTATATGAACATGCTCTAATATATATCAAAATAACCAATATTGAGCCTAATATCATTGTTTGTTTTTCAGTTCTTCGTCATCCTTTTGAGAAGTTAATCCTTGAAACACGTGTACAGCATAACTAAATTTACAGTTTAATATGCAAACTTTGGTATTTTTTGTATTTTTTTATACAAGCAATTTCAGTACAAAAGATCGTTTATACGAGAAATAATATTGCAGATGTAGTTATTTAGATCTGAGATCTTTGTAACATGCAAGATGTTTTGCCTTTCTGTGTACGACCCACAATTTACTTAAAATCTTGGGCCATGAATTGGAGGCTTTGGTTAAAGCCATATGACAGCTGAGTGGTATATCACTGAACGTGCCACTTCAGGTTATTCAGAAACTGACTGAACAAAAGTTCAGTATAACCAATCGACTATTGAATTGATCTCAAGATAACTGATAAAACGCTATTACTAAAGAAAGTCAGATTTGATTTATAATAAACCTATGCATTATTCTCATTGACCTTTTGTTGTCTTAACCGTAAAAATAAGTTCAATGTCAGTAAAGAAGACGTCATTACATAGGCTTTGTGTTTGTAATACAGGAGTATTTATATACTAACATACGTAAATATATAGTGCAAACACAAAGGGGTTCTCGATATACAAGGAAGTATGTGAAGATGATGTCTTCACATTTCAGTACTCTTTGTTGTAATAAAGAACACTCTATCGCTTCCCGTTTTTGAGCAGTAATATTACGTGTCTGCTTACAACCGATTCCGTCATCAGAGCAAACATAATGTCTGAACAACTTATATTCCAAGGTTATGTTAAACCCTTGCAGTTGTCACTGCAGACGTTTTTTTTTTTACGATGGCCATCAGGATTTTACAGATCGTAACTTTATTTCTATTTCGCAAATGAGAACAGTTTTAAGTAGATTCAAGCTTTATGACCAAACTAACATAGACCGAGTATGCCTTGACACCATATTCATTGGCAGTGTGACAGGGGCATAAAGCTGGGAGTAGGTAATGATTATCCTTTCAGAGCAGCTGATGATACTTGAATCACACTGTTAGTGGTTTTTTTTTAATGTGATATCCCCATTTGTATGTACAAACGATTGCTGTGTATTTTAATCTATCCCCCTTTCTTTTGCTTCGGTATTCCCTTGCCTATGTAGTTACTGTTTAACTTTATCAAATGGTAAGCGAAAAAATTAAAATATAAATTTCAGTTATTATACTATATTTAGACTTAATTCATTTTATCTGTTTCATAATACTTAACTCTAGAATACCACCCGCGCTTATGGAACATAAAATGCTAAAATTATGGAATGATTGATTAATTATAATTTCACTTTCTACCATAATTCGATGCATAATAACCTATCCTTTCCCAAAACTGCTCATTTTTTTTTTATTATTTTGCCTCAGAATTAGGTTAAGATATTTCTCAAACTATTGGCTTTGGGATTTTCATTGTAAATGTTGAGGGAATACAACACTATTGCGATGCAATCTGATTTATCAATGGATTTATTGATAGTCTTTCCTCGTACGTAGAAGATAGTAGAAATGAGGTCAACTAAATGTATGACAACGTCTAGTTAGGTACGTCTATTGATATTTTACAGTAGACTATCTACGGGAATGGTCAGCCGTAATAAAGACAATTTTATTGAGATGCGTTTGACAGGGTCCATTATAAGTATTTTTGAACAAAGAAAGTAATTTGAATTGATCGTTCTACATATGCATATCGATTTTCTCTGGATCGATGGGGGAGAATTTAGATCATTACAAGGCTGTCACGGTTTCATTTTCCTGAAATATCTGCATCTTTACGCAGATAGTGCATCTCATCATTGTATTGGATTAATAGTTATCACGCTGTTCTATGGATTCGTAACGAAGAAGTGGCTTAACAAGAGCTTTATCTTCCAAGTAATGTGCTGATAACAAACAAGAAATCAAATTTGAATCAGAAAGTCAAACGGCATAATTTACTATATTACTTAAGTTTTTGTCTTCATTTAAATAAATCCGAATATTCGGAGTTACATTAATCCATTGTTTATATTTAAAGGAATTGTACTAAAAGACTTTTATTGTTTTGCATGGATTTTGAACTTATATGACACTTGAAAAAAAAATGATAAGGTGACAACAGAATTGCACAAAGAATTAGTTATCCAGGTGTGAATCGCTATGGTTAACATTTAACTGATACCATTCAAAAACAAAAATATTGGAATTTCTTTTAAAGATACACTGGAGAATAAATACTTTTAGAAAAAAAATAAATGAGGCAAACTACGATAGGAGAGAACTACAAGGACTTGATACAATACTAAGAAAAACAAATTAAAAAAAAACAAACTAGATTTGCAATTGAAAGGAATAGATAATGTCGCCCCTGCCAGCCAATTCTATCTTGTTCGCAGCATCAAAATCTACCCAGAAAATAAATTTTCTTTGAAATCGGCCAAAGTTGGAAATCGGACATGTTTTAACAGCCATCATGGAAAAGTCCACTCATTTCAAAAATTATCCCATTGCATCTTTTTTGGCAGTGTCAAAATATGTCTACAAATCAGTTTTTGTTAAAATCTGATAAAGTTTTTTGGCAGCCATTTTGACAGAAAAAAAAAATCACATAATTTCCTTTCTTTTATCTTGGTGAACATTTTTACAAAATATGGTCGATTTCTTTAAAGCAGTTTCCTAGATATCAAATGAAATAGAAATTTTTTATGTATTTTTGCGGCCACCTTGGAGCTGGTGGCCACTCTGAATTTTTTGCTACATAAATTCCTCCAACCTAATTAAATATTTCTATAAAAAGTATGGTCAATTCCTTTTTTTTAGGTAAAATGGGACTCATCCTGGAATTGGTCGTCATTTCAAAAAATCGATGGGTGTTCCATGAACTGCACTACAGCAGAGCCATTTTTGGTCCAGTGAAGCTCTAAAATATGCAAAATAAAAATTTTAATTATAATGTGCATGTCTAGATTAGGAGAAAAACATATTCTGCAAATTTGGGTAAGAATATGAATTACAGTTTTAAGGACTTGCAGGTTAACAATCTGATTTAACATATGAGCTTAGTGGCTTGGCAAACCTCTAGAATCGGTAAAAAAAANCAGTTGTGAAGGAGTCAAAGATTAAAAAACCCAGTTAACAAATGAGCTATTTTGGCTCTGTTAACCTCTTAAATCTGTAAAATCAAAATTTTAAATATTGGGTGTGCAAATATCAAGTAATCAATGTATTCTGAAAGGCTGGTTGGAATATGATTTACAGTTTTGAAGGATTTCCACATAAACAAACAGAATTAAAAAATGAGTTATTCTGGCTCAGCAAACCTCTAAAACTGCAAAATCAAAATTTTAAGTATCAGATGCACAACTACATCAGGTGAACAACATATCCTGCGAGTTTAGTTGGAATCTGACTTATAGTTGTGATGGAATTGGGTATTCAAACCAGAATATCAACTGAGCAATTTTGGCTCTGTGAACCTCTTGAAGACAAATCACACTAACTAAATCTGACCCAGGGATTTTTGTCAAAGTCTGCAGAAATGTTCCCCTGTATGAAGGCTTGAATATAAGCCAAAAATATATATATGTCACCGAGCTCATAGTCGATATATAACAGTCACAAAATAGGTCAATTTGAGAGTTTTTACAGAATTTCGTAGTTTTTTTTTGGACAGCTGCTGTTTCAGTATTATTTTCATGAATTCAATAAATTGTATACCGATAGATTCGGCATTCCTTCTTCTTTAAAATCGGAGTATTTCTATACCATATACATATCACTGTTTAACTGAAAGTAGGTCTTAAATGCCTTCCCGCAAAAATAAAAACAAACTTTGTAGTTATAAAATCGGATATTTTAAATACTTCTGACCCAGGGATTTTCTTTTAAAATTGCATTTACAAAGATTTTCATATATCTCAAATTTTGCCACTTTAAAAAGTAGGGGTCACCGAATGAATAAGAAAGATAATCTGAGTCTTGTACCTTCCGTAGACGTTGTTTTTCGATAGTTGGACGTATCTTTTTTTTCTTTTGCAGTGAATAACGTTACGTCATAGTAGATAAAAATGAAATGTCTCTCGCTATCATTTCATGTCGTGCTTTTAGACTCGACGAGGTACTTTCAAATCATTTACTATCTTGCTTCGAGAAGTTCGTAAGGGGACGACCATTTGATTCTGAGGGGAGGGCCTTGCAGTTTTGGTCGAGTCAGTTTATTTATTTTCAACATTTTGCGGGTCAGAAAATTTTATTTTTCGCCGCTCCGCGGCGAGATTATCTGCTTTCTATATACTGTATTAAAGAACCTGGGGCCAGATTATTATTATTTTTTTATTTTCTGGGTGGTTGAGGCTAGATTATTTATTTTCATGGGTTTCAAGGCCAGAATATTTATTTACAAAAACTGCCACCCCCCCCCCCTCGAATCAAATGGTCGTCCCCTAAGGGGTTTTTATTTGTTTTTTTTNTTTTTTTTTTTTTTTTTTTTTTTTTTTTTTTTGTTTTGTTTTGTTTTTTGTTTTTGTTTTTGTTGAACTGTATTTTGTAATTCTTGTGTTTACATTGTACATCTGTATTTGCTTAATCCATCATGGGTGTGCTATGCATATAAAGTTTTCATTAACACAACATGCAATGTAACTCGGAAATGCCATACGTTTTGCAAAAAGTAAAAATCGGCTGTGCCGAGTCAAGTGACCCATCCATAATCCATCTTTCAAAGATGAAAGTGGACATTATGATACTTTGACAAAATAGCAAAATGAGAAAAATTGTCTTAAAAAAATGACCCTGAATTCATCATATCCAATAACCTTGCAAAGTTTTGAGTGATTAGGGTAAGCGTTCTCAAGTTGGAGCTAGAACGGCATGCAGAAATTTTTACTAAAAACCCAAAATTTAACATTTAAAAGGATCATAA
This sequence comes from Modiolus philippinarum, assembly GCA_002080025.1. NCBI lineage: Eukaryota > Metazoa > Mollusca > Bivalvia > Mytilida > Modiolidae > Modiolus > Modiolus philippinarum. The sequence continues at coordinate 241,466 of MJUU01033292.1, read as the reverse complement.
GACCATCTAGCCTGCAGTGCTTTCAAAATGGGTCCTTCTTTAAAATAAGAGTGTGATATGTGAAAACGGCCTTTACTTGTGATAACATCATACCTAATAACTCTATCTATACAGTTTAAAGTAAACTCACAATAAGGTTGACAGGTAAGGAATCTTTTCGGGGGAAATTTATGATCGATCCACTAGCATGGGGAAAACGACTATACATGCGAAAGCTACAGCCATTGGTATACTATAATGATAATATGCCCGTCGTAAGACAGGCGTGTAAAATTGTTGAATTGAAACAAAAACGAAAAGTATACCAAGTCTACAAGAAATGCATTAATGAATGAAGAGGCGTTTTGTTACAATGACGAATGTTTCAATTATAAAAAAAGGTGAAATACACAGTGAAATATGTTATGTGAACCACAATATTTTGTCATTAAGTCGCAAAGTTTATTTATCGATAATGCCGAGGGAGGTAGGATCTTTCCAGAACTTCGGAATTAGCAATTGTATGTAGCGGGAATTCCGGTATATACCTTATCAATGTACGACATGTCTTATTTGACAGTTCAGGAAAAGGATTCAAAATCTAGATTCAATTTCAAGTTCAAATTTACTGTGAATACCATTATTCACTTAAATTCTTTCTTGTGATTTTTTTTTGAGTGCTCTTTGATTTTTCCCTAAAGCGGTCTTTCATAAACGCCGTTTTCCAAAACGGTCACAGGGAGGTAAATCTTAACTTCCCGCAAAACGACGTCACAAACCGAAGACGACATGGATGATTGTGGCTGTAGTGTGCGCACAAACAATAGTGTGATTTGTCTTTAAATATGTAAAATCAAAATTCTAAGTATCAGATGCACAACTACATCCGGTGAACAACATCTCCTGCAAGTTTAGTTGGAATCTGACTTATAGTTGTGATGGAATTGGGTATTCAAACCAGAATATCAACTGAGCAATTTTGGCTCTGTGAACCTCTTAAATCTGTAAAATCAAAATTCTAAGTATCAGGTGCACAACTACATCCGGTGAACAACTTATCCTGAAAGTTTTGTTAGAATCTGACTAGCAGTTTTGAAGGAGTTGCGGATTCAAAACCAACAGACTCACAAATGAGCAATTTTGGCTCTGTTAACCTCTAAAATCTGCAAAATCAAAATTCTAAGTATCAGGTGCACAAGTAAACCAGTTAAACAACATATCCTGAAAGTTTGGTAGGAATCCGACAAGTGGTTTTCAAGGAGTTGTGGATTCAAAAACTGTCGGGACGATGCAGGACGACGACGACGACGCAGGACGACGACGACGACGTAAGACGACGGATAGCAATCCCTATGTGTCGACTCTGCTTACAGCAGGCGACACAAAAATGAAAAGATCCCAGTTTGTACCAAATATTAATTGATTCTGTCCACTTTCCAGGCATCATTTAGAAAATACCAAGACAAAAGAATAATATGAACAATAACAAGATAGAACTGTGTTCGCAGAGCGAAACAAATAAGTCCCAAAGGAACTCCCATATATTTCCGAGCCTTACAAAACCCCTTGAGCAGGAGTTCTCCTTATAATCTAGGCAATACATATATGATATTGATACATTATAAAACATGATTTTTTTTCTCAAATTCCCTATTTCTTTGTATCAGAAAACCTGTGTTTTTCAAAATCTCAAGTTTCTGGTTTGGTTTCCATGAGAATCAAATGCTCTCCTGTCCATTACACCCAATTCCGCGTCCCTTTCAAAAAGGGGCTCCCCCTTATAACATATGTAATACATATCGCTGTGTTCAAATAGAAAAACTGTAAGCAAAGCTCACCAATATATACCCCCGCTCCCCCATTTGATTTCAGAGGTAAAAAATCCAACCAAAAATAATCAAGTCAAATCAAATTTTTAAATAGCTGGTGCACAATGGCAACATGTACTAAATATTCTGTGAAAGCTTCTTCGAATTTCACCTAGTGGTCTAGGAGGAGTTGTTGCCACAAAATGTATACCGATATGGAGGATAGTAAAAATTCTACCGAAAAAAAATTAAGTCAAATCAAAATTTTAAATAGCTGGTGCACAATGGCAATATGCACTGAACATTCTGTGAAAATTTCATTGAATATCACCAAGTAATCTGGGAAGAGTTGTTGCCACAAAGTATATACCCCTATAGCGGACGGAATAAAGAACGGACAGACGGACGAACGAACGGACACCTTGATTACTATATACCGCCTCGCTAAAGCGAAGTATGACAAAAAATACTTTTTTCTGAAAAATTCCGTGTTTGGCATAGTTTCAATGGCAACTAAATGCGCTCCTGTCCATTACACCAAATTTCAGACAACCTTCAAAAAATATTTGGGCACGGGGTTCCCTATTAACATGTGTAATACATATTGCTGTAATCAAAATACAATTATCAACAAAAACTACTTTTTTAATTTCAATTTATGGTAGGGTTTCCATGCCAACGTTAGTTTTTTTTTTCAATTTCCAATGTAGTGGAAGCCTTTCTTATATAACACTAACCTAATGCATGAAGTTTCATGGGGCAAGTGTTATTATTACTATTATTATCATTATTATTATTATTTTTTTTTTTTTGCTATTACATTTGTATGTAAATTTAGTAATTCTTCACCTAGTTTCATTCAAAAAGTTTGAACAGCCAGAACAAGATGTTCTTATGTGAAATATTTATGCCCCGGACAGCATCTTAACAGAAATCTTTAAGCATTAAAAAAAAGTATTGATTTGCCTCTAAGATGTTTTTAAAAAGTGGTCTCATGTCAAGGTTAATGTTATTAGCTCAAGCGTCAACATAAAAGTCTTAAAGAAATATAAATCTTAAACTATTGGGGAACAAACCATGGTTTAATAACGAGTGTTGGAATGAAAGGAAATGCTTCCGAATTGCAAAAAGAAGGTATACAACTAGGAAAACTAGAAATAATTGGGATGAAACGAAGCGAAAAGAAAAGGAATATAAAAATCAAATGGACAAGTCAATTAGAGATCATAGAAAAAAAAACTTAGAAAGAAAATGGATAGTTTGAAAAATAAAAATCCTAAAGAATTTTGGAAGATTTTGAACGAGAATAGGGGAAGTCAAAAATCTGATATTCCCTTGCAAACTTTATATGAATTTTTTAAAAATTTAAACTAGTCATATTCCACAGACGACATCGTTTGGGATGATGGCTTTCATGATATAAACAATAATTTATATCGTCCTATTAGTGAGGAAGAAATATATCATAACGTTAAATGTTTAAAAAATGGCAAAGCATGTGGAGATGATCTTGTTATTAATATATTAAAAACACATGTCATATTTTTCTGCCTTTGTATTTAAGAATTGAATGCAATATTTTATAGTTTTATTGGAGTGTAAAAGGGTGGACCGTTGCACATTTTTAATGAAGCGCGCTAGCGCTTCATGTGAAAAATGTGCGAAGGTCCACCCTTTTACACGACAATAAAACTACAAAATATTGCATTCAATACTTATAATTACATTCCGTAAATGGAATGCAAGTCTTCACGCTAGATAAGGTAATGAAATTCATGGATGATGCACCATTTCCTAGTTTGGATTACTCTTTGTTTACTTTTGTCGTTGTCAAGGAGTCACGTGCTGCTGTAGTTTTACTGACTGATAAAACAGTCACGGAAATGATCGGAAGTACTCGTAACCAATCAAATACGGGGATTTCCATACGAAGCAGAATACATGTAATTATTTAAAATTATTTAGTACTATCTTTGATTCAGGAAAAGTTCCTGAGCAATGGTTAATTGGAAATATTATTCCATTCTATAGAAATAAAGGGGATAAAAAAGATCCACATAACTACAGACCCATTACTATTCTTAGTTGTATGGGAAAATTATTTACGTCGATTTTAAATCAGCTCATATTTAGAGGAAAATAATCATCTCAATGAAAATCAGTTTGGTTTTAGAGGAGGCTATTCAACAGTCGACAGTATTTTTGTTTTACATATGTTATTTGAATTACTAAAGAAAAAGAAACATTATTGTGCTTTTATTGATTTTTCCAAAGCATTTGATACTGTTTGGGGTGCAGGTCTTTTGTCAAAATTATTACAGTATAACGTAAACGGAAAATTATACAAGATAATTGTAAATATGTATTCCAGTATTAAATCTCGTATCTTCAATGGTAATGAATATTCAGATTACTTCCCTTGCAAGGTAGGGGTGGGACAAGGAGGAAATTTATCTCCTGTGCTTTTTGCACTGTATTTGAATGATCTCGAATCCTATTTGGTCAATAAAAATTTGGTTGGTTTGGAAAGTTTAACAACTGATATAGAACTAGAGCTGAACATGTATTTTAAATTGTTAATAATTCTTTATGCAGATGATACAGTCTTATTGTCTGAAACTAGAGAGGAGCTTCAGAAACAATTAGATATACTGCATGAGTATTGTGAATTGTGGAAGTTAAAAGTAAATGTTCAAAAAAGTAAAGTTGTAATTTTTAGTAATGGCCGACTGCCAGAAAACATTATTTTTAAATATAATGATATTGAATTAGAAATCGTAAATGATTTTACATATTTAGGAGTATTATTTTCAAGAACAGGAAGTTTCTACAAAACAAAAAAGGCACAAGCGGAAAAAGTATCTCGTGCTATGTGCGATATTTTACGAAAGGGGAGATTGCATAATTTATCCATTCACTGTCAGCTCGATTTATTTGATAAAGTCATCAAACCTATACTTTTGTATGGGGTTTCGGTAATAATTCTGGGGTTTCGGTAATAATTCTGTTATTGAAAAAGTGCATCTTAAGTTTTGCAAAATGTTACTTAAAGTCAAGAAAAGCACTCCTGATTTTATGGTATATGGAGAACTTGGAAGATATCCATTAGATATTTCTATAAAACTAAGAACTTTAAATTATTGGGCAAAATTATTGACCGGGAAACAAGAAAATTTTCCCGCTATTTTATACAGATTTTCTCTACATAAATATGGTGAAAATACTACATGGCTAAAAAACTTAAAATATCCTTGATAATAGTGGGTTATCACATGTATGGATAAATCAATATTTTGTCAGTAGTCCCTGGCTGTTTCAGACAGTGAAATTTAATTTGATTGATCAACACAAACAACATTGGTTTTCAATTCTGAATGAATCGCATAAAGCCTTAAACTATAGATTATTTAAAAATACTATAGAAAGTGAAAATTATTTAAAGATTTTATATGACAAAAATATATTTTTGTTTTGTAAATTCCGAACTACTAATCACAGACTTCCCATTGAGACTGGGAGATGGCAAAATATTCAACGAGAAAATAGAAAGTGCCAGCTATGTAACTTAAACGAAATAGGCGATGAGTTTCATTATATTTTAACATGTCCGGCTCTAATTGAAGTTTGAAAAAAAATTCTAAAACCGCATTTTTATAACTTTCCAAACGTACTAAAATTTCATGATTTAATGAACAGTTAAAATACCTGTATTCTTAACAACCTTTGCAAATTTATTAAAATAGTGAATAAACGAGTATCACCCCCAGGGTAACTTTGTCTCTCATGGTATATTTATATTTATACTTTAATGTGTCATGTGTCCTTCGCATTGTTTTAATTGTTTATTATTTATTGTCAATATTACATTTTGTTATATTTCTCTGTACCTTTGTATAATGGTTTATTGAGAGTAAAGATATATATAAATATTTTCTCTTACAAAAAAATTGATATACCCAGTTTTTAAGTTTTTGAACAGTAGGTCATATGCAAAGGTCAAGCTCACAGCGTCGAGGTATAACCATAAGAGACACATTCAAAATATTAATCCCCTGTCAGTTATAATTCAGAAGGAGGTGAATACTCTCACATATACTGCCGTTTTCTGCTGAAATGATGACGATTGTTTACTCTTCGGGGAGTTTTGAGTACAACAGTGTTTTACCAACACATCAGGCCCTTGACGCTTGCTGACAGTTTAGCGGCAAGCACCCATTGACCCCATCTTTCCAAATAACATTTTGTCTCATTCCTTTGTTTTTTAAGGTAGTGGTTTTGTATTTAGCAGTCTTCCTGTATTGGATTTTATTCATATGGGGAAATTGGATAGAGAAAAAAGAGGTCTGGGTGTCCCAAAATCTTTTAATCCTGCCGGTAACTTTGCGCCAGTGTTTGTAATAAGGCCAGCTTTTCACAGTTTGCGTCTTTTGTCTTTCATTAAATGTTGTAAAGTATCTGTGGTTGAACTTTTCAGTCATTGTAAGTTTTTCCTGTTGTCTGTTCTTTTTAATGTCCATATTTTAATTTTTAAAAAGTAGGTCGTGTATTAAGGTCAAGGTAACAAAATCAAATATTGCAAAGTTTAGAAACTCATAAAATTGGATAAGCAATTACAAATACTTTTATAGAATTAACAAATTTAAAATTGACGGGTGTTCCATGGAACACTTGTGTCGCCTGCACTTTAAAAGAGCCATTTTCGGCTCAGTTAATCTCAACAATCTGTTAAATCAAAATTCTAAGTATCACAAGTATGTCTGGAGAAAAAACATATGTAAATTTGTTTAGAATATGAATTATAATTTTGAATGTCTTGCAGATTAACAAACAAAATTAACATTTGAGCTATTTTTTTTTTTTT
>MJUU01033292.1:204515-222993 GCA_002080025.1 Modiolus philippinarum | reverse complement strand
TTCAATATTTCAAATAATCTTTCTGTTTTGTGTGCCACGTTTGAGAAATTGTACTTACAACACAACATATTTTGTAACCTTATTATTCGGTAGGCATATAAACAATTTTTTTTTTTTGCATTTAATGGTATTTCATTTATGAAAATCTAAATGGAAATTTCTCTGCAATTTTTCAAAAATACTTTTCGGACATCGGATACAAGCTTCAGGCCTAATGCAGATGAGTCTTCTCTCCACTAAGGCCTGCATATATATGAAACAGTTGTCACTCCCGGTTTTCATGGGAGTTCACACTATGAGTGCCTTAGTTCTTAATGTTATCTTTTTATTTCCGTGCATTGTAGCTGTCTCACGTCCCTGTTTTGTCTTTGTTTTTATCTGTTACCGTTTCTGCCATGTCTTTGGACTTCGAGTTTTGTAGTCATCGCTTCCCTTGTTCCTTCGGTATTCCACTGCCGTTGTTGCATGCGATCGATATAAAGCGCTTTTCATAAGAAGTGGAATTAAATCCTTGACGAAAATCTTATAGAGACCTTTAGATTTGTTATCTTTATCCGTTTCTTGTGGACTTAGAATATGGTATCATGAAGTAAATATTATCCTATTTATTACTCTCTGTTGACAGAAACCATGAAAACTTTGCATGAAACAATACTTTACGATTCGCCATAAGAAAAGAAGAAAAATAATATAGATCCACTGCAAATCTACACAAAACAACTAGAAACATGAGGTGTCGTCGAATGGCAGCCAAATATACCCCCCGCTCATTGAACCCTGGATCGATATGGTAAATGCAAATTTAAGTTGGTGTGGACACAATACAGGTGTGGACACAGTACAAGTGTGGACAAAATACAAGTATGGACATAATGATATAATCTTCAAGAAAGAACTTTTGACAAGGATTCCAATGAAAATACTCTGTCTATATCAGACAAATATGAAATTCACCTTTTTTTAGCCTATTTGACATTTTACACAAAAATCATAAGCATTAGAGAAATTTCATTACAACACTTTGAAACCAACTTTTCAATAGAATTACAATGAAAAAAATGTGCCTCTCTAACAGTTTGACTTCACAATATCTATGCTTAAATTTTTTTCTTGAAAAAAAAGATAATTGCAGGAGAAATCAACAAAAGTCAAAGTCGAATTATCTCCACTTCCTGATTTCAAACAATAATCATATTCCTTCATGCACATCTACAAATAGTGTTCTTCCTTTGTGTAAAGTTTCATCTAAATTATTCCAGTAGTTAAAGAGGAGTTGCGCTTACGAGGTAACCCATACATAGGGAATCAACGAAAAGTCAAAGTTGAATTATCTCCCCTTCTTGGTTTCGGACAATAATTATATTCCTTCATGCACATCTCCATATAGTGGTGTCCTTCCTTTGTGTAAAGTTTCATCAAAATCCTTCAAGTGGTTTAAGAGGAGTTGCGCTTACGAGGTAACCCATAAAGAACACATACATAGGGAATCAATGAAAAGCCAGTCAAATTATCTCCCCTTCTTGCTTTCGGACAATAATTATATTCCTTCATGCACATCTCCATATTGTGTCCTTCCTATGTGTTAAGTTTCATCAAAATCCTTCAAGTGGTTTAAGAGGAGTTGCGCTTACGAGAAGTGTGCACAGACGGACGGACAGACAGACAGACAGGGTGGTTCCTATATACCCCCAAACTTTGTTTGCGGGGGTATAATAAAACAAAATATAATTTCAATTTTCATATGAAATTACCGGACAGTCACATGCAAAGGTCAAGGTCACAAGACACAAGACAATGTCACATATTCTGGTATCAATTGAAAGTCTTCCATTATGGAATGCACATGCAAAATATAAAAGCCATATCACTCACATTCAAAAGATATACTAAATGCTTAAGTTTTTATGCAATTGTTTATATGTCAAGGTCGTGGTCATGGTCAAAAGCAATATCACTTACTATTCCTGAGATATTAACCTATGTTCGATTCTTATTATTTTTTTAAAAGGTCCATCACATGCCAAGGTCAATGTTACGAGGTCAAAAATTTGGTATCGCTTGAAAGGTCTTGCCACAAAGAATGCACATGCAAAATATGAAAGACGTAATACTTACCATTCAAAAGATATGCCCAATGTAAAAGTTTTTTGAGGACAAACACACAAACAGAAAGACAGACAGACAAACAGACAGATCAAAAACTATATGCCCATCGAATGTTCGATTCAAGGAGGGTATAGCACAAAATTTAGGCACACTTGCAATTTTGCCCCTTTTGACCCTTCAAGGTTCCGAAAGGAAACAAGTTATCAAAAGTCTAATTGCTAAGCACGATCTAAAACTGAGATTCGCCCCTTTTTAGTTTCTTATACAACATTGGTATTTTTGTTGATGTACTACTAAAAGCTTACATCAAGAGATATCCAAAGAAAAAATCAAATCAAAATTCCATAAAAAATAAAGATTATACAAACTTTGAAAATATGCCTCATGTCATTATTCGATTTCAATTTTTTGTGGTCGTATAAAAACTTACAGTGTATGCCTTTAAAATCCTTCTTCTATGAAAAAAAAAAACAATTTGTTCTATTTTAAGGAAATCTGATGATGTGCAGTAAAAACTAATAAACTGAGTTGAATTTAACCCCTACGATATCAATGCTGCGTTACATAATACATTAAGTAACTGAAAAACACTGACATTGACATATTTTTGAGACATCGGGCATAATCCTACATACTCACAAAAACTTTAGGTCAAGCCGTCTGAGGTGTCATTAACGCTTACAATTTCTTGTTGCTTTATATTTTTATTCGGGGAATCATTTGACGGATGTACTTTGTTTTATGTATTAATTGTGTCTAAAAGTTATGGATGCCCAATCCACCGATTGATGGCAATGGTTCTTCTTAAGCAGGAGACTTTTTAGAGGAAGTAAACTATCTGAGATGTTTTATTAGAAAATATATAAAAAAAATGATTTTTTTTTACTTTATTTTCGTAGCGTTGTCCTCCTATAAAATTTTTACACCTTTAAAATATGGATTTGTTTAAGTATGGCTATAAGTAGAGAAATATTTTAAACACCGAGACCTACATAAAGCTAAATTTGCATCCGTTCCTATTAGTAAAAAGACACTATTTATTTCATACTTTTGCTTGAAATACTACAATCTTTTATGATTTTCAAAATTTAGTTATTTTACCCCTTCATACATGCATATAATCTCTAATTTATTAAGAATAAGACTATAAGACTGATGTTGTGGGCAATGATTAATTATATACACTGGCAAAATTGAAATTTTCGGATTTTACGTTTTTAAGTCTTTTCTTTCAGACACTTCAGGATATTTGCACTCTGGTACATTTTAATTTCTGATCATTATTTTTTTTAACTCATACCGAAGAGACTTTTCGAAATGGTCACCTGAACTAAAATTAACTTCAATTTTCTAGGCATTTCAATATTTCGCGTTAAGCAAGCAAACCATTATTAATTTCACCTATGGCAGGTAACATTTATAAAAAATAAATTATTATTATTTTTATATTTATATCAATATTCTAACTTTTCAAGCATTTCACTTTTCTGATAAAATTTTATATAATTTACACTCATTTCATGTTAAACATTTCACACTTTTTATTATTTCACAGTTAAATGAATAACATTTTACCATATTTGTCGGAGAAAGGTTAGGTATTGTAAGTATTCTCAAATTATAAACATTTAACTGGAAGCATTGGGTAATCGTCGTTTTCAAGATAGCCTCCGGTTTTTCGTTTAATATTTTAGAACAATTATTCTTTCGTTAATGCCAGTTAATGTGGTCATTTCTACTTAAATGAAGCTATATACAAAATGACCGAGTCACAAGATATATTCAGTAGTGTGATTTGTGACTTTTGATGATATTTGGAGTCTGAGTCTATGAAAATTTGTAATTAGAATGAATATACAACCATATAGATCAAACAGTTTACACGTCCCCTATCTTCGGTTCTCGAGGCAGGACATGTTCGTGTTAGAATGTTTTAGGCGGCTAGAGATGTTTCATTTCTCATTTCACAGGCAAACAATCTTTAATTTTCCCCAAAACAGGTCACAGAAAATTTAGATTCATGACAACAGCCACAAAACAATTAACACGATTTTTATGATAATCAGCAAACAGTTCCTTTTGTTCCCCTTTAACAGTTAACACAAAGTAAAGATTTCTAAACAGAACAGAAAACACCAAAAGGTCCAAATCAACTGAATTTTTATTACCAATAATAAAAACATCCAGCTGAAGACACCAAAACCACATATATATAAAAGATCTGCCCGCATGTCAATGTACTTGAAACTGCGAATGTGGTTTCCGTAGCACAGTTGGTAGTTTCGGTCTTTCGCAAAACGTGATTTAACTGGAGCATACAAGCGGGTGTTAAAAATTTGGCAATATTTCTAAAGCAAATACTAATAAATGGAAGACGTCTGAACTTCTACTGTTCCAGGCCATGTAAAAAGTAGGGGAAATGGACACCAGGCTACCAGCATAGCCTGATCCAAAGGGGTTCCGGGGTGGAACTTACAATTTCTGGGAAAAATGCTGAAATTTCTTGTAGAAATTGAGCAAAAATTGACATTCAAAAATGAAATCAATAGAACATCCGCCGGTGAAGAATATATATATCAAAATTGTAAAGTAACACTAAAAGTACTTAGAAATTGTTCATTAACAAAATTCGGTAGAAAGAATTTCCTGCCTTGCTGTTGCACGGGTGTTCGTTATTTTCGTTGCTAATGCTAGGATTAAATATTTGCAAAAACAACTGAAGCCCTTCAGAAAGTATGATGGACATTATTTACTTCTTATATAAAATGATTAAACTTAAAGTACTAAGTATATGACGTTCATGTTAAAAAAAATCCCAGAGCGAAATTTGATCATACACAGTGTAGGTATAAGGGGGTAAAATGACATAATATTATCGTACATTTTACATAATGTACAAAACAGAGGCTGGCGAAAACATCAGGGCAAGTGTTAAGTTACATTTTCTTTTTGTTCACAAATATCTCATTTTTTAAAAAGAATACTTTTTAAATAAACAGGTATAATCAACAAGCATAAAAAAGGAGGAATCAAATAGCGGATCAGCGTTTGATAGACATATTCTTGTAATAGACTGGCTATTCAAAAAGGATGCAAAACGTAATAAAATCTTTTCTGTGGCAAAATGTCAAATAAGTAGCCATGAGAAAACTAAAATATCAGTGAAATTATATTTGAAAGCTGTTGCGTAATCCCATGACATGTCTTGGACATGATGTTTATAGTTTCATGCCTTGTCGTGTATATATTAAGCAGTGTAAAAAAAATCAAGTAAATATCAATTTTGATTGATTGATAAGTTAGAGCTGAACGTTCAGTGACCACTATTTCAGCTATATTATCAAGAGAATAAGTTAATCAATTCAAAAATATAAGTAAAAGAGGAACTTAATCAAGGTGGAAGAGACAACGGAGCAATGAGTTTTGGTGTCTTTGTTTCTTAGTGTTTCCGATGTTGTCATTGTCCATGGATTGTTCGTTCTTTTGACTGACTGGAAAAGGTATAAATGGGTAGGGGCAGGACAATTAGACTCTTGTTTCCTTGGTACTAAATCTGGCTACCTATTTCGATATTTTTGGCAATGTGTACTTCTTTTTTGACTATTTTTGGATTATGGCTTTCCACATTGTTTCATTTTAATGCTGCTGATGAGAAGTTACTCCTTAAAACACGTGCAAAGCATAAGGAAATTTACCGTTTTTATGCAACTTTGGAATTTATTGTATTTTGATAAGTTACAATATCAAATTTGAGAAATTTGATAAACCTAAGGATAATCTCCCTTGTGAAAAGTCCCGCCCTGAACTTATTCTGCGTTACATTGGGGTTCTTTGATTAATATTATTTTATCTATCGGCTATTTAATATGGTTTATTTTTCGGACTTCCAAAAGTTTGATTTGCATTGCAGACACACAAGTTCCATCTACAGAAATGAACTTTTTCTAGTGCAGTTACCTGGTGGATTGTTGCATTTGGTTGTGATTTTCGGCCACTACATGGGTTTCCTGTTATCTTCTCCTATTTATTTGTTTAAATCTGCTCAAGTATCAATAAACATTACTATTTCTGAAAGTTTGCTTGAAATCTTTATATATAGGAGTTCTGTGTTCAAATCCCCGGTATCTAAAGTAAGGCGCAATGAACAATCGTGTTAATGTTATTATTATGTGTATTGGTCAATAATAGCAGAATTATTACACACAGACTAAGACTTTGAATTTTAACTAATGCACGAAGATATTCAGATTATGCTTCTGTGTATTTAGCTCATGCAAACGTAAATCAAATGAGGGTGAACAGAATAGTCAAGAGCCGAAATATACTGTAATTTCCAAAGTTAAAAAAAGATATATTCGGGCTACGAGAATTATAACATTGTATAACAGGCAAATAATTCTATATGCAATGAATCAACGATAGTAGATTATCGAAGGGACAAGGGAAGCGAAGACCACAAAAATCGAAGTTTAAAGACATGGCAAAAACGGCAACAGAGACAAACAAGGACGTGAGACAGTTACAATGCACGGAAATAAAAAGACGACATTAAGAACTAAGGCACTCATAGTGTTAAGTCCCATAATAACACTAATCTTTGGCTTGATGCCTTAGATTGTTGACTTTTTGTGTTGCCTGCTTTTAGGGATAATTCTCCTTCGTTTTGTGTCGTCCGTATTCGTACTACTTTTATTCCACAATTCACTTTCAGGATATGTTAATTCTTAAACATTTTATTTGACAGAGACTCATCGATGCCAAAATAACTCATTTGTTAATTCAGTTTGTTAATCAACAACTCCTTAGTAGGCTATTTTCCAACAACACTTGTAGGTTGTATTGTTCCCCTAATCCAATTGTGCAACTGACACTGAGTCAAAATTTGTTAATGTGGTTTGTTAAGCGGAAACTTTTACAAAGCTGTATGCTGTATTCTAAACAAACTTTCAACTGATGCAGTGCACGTGATACTCAAAAGTTTGAGCATACAAGATTTAGATGTCACTGGTGCTATCAATTTTGAATTTACAGATTTAAGAGGTTCAATGAGCAAAAAAAGCTCATTTGATATGCTGTAACTCCTTCAAAACTAGAAGTCACAACCAGCCAGACTTTTTGAATATGGTGTACAGTATACATCGGCAAACGAAATGAGGAAAGGGGAATTCTAGATTCATAAATCCAAAAACACGGCAATTCATATCCAACACGAATTGAGACAGTATGACAAAGACAAATAAAACAAAATGAACAAGAACGCCACACCAGGGGCTCCGGAAGGGTAAGCATGATTTGCTTGATATATTTTTGCTTCCCATAATTCCATTTTTTTATTTTAGAGGTTTTCGCATTTGAAAATCTGAAACTCCTTCATAATTGAACATTCGGGATGCACATATTTCATCTTTATGTGATCCAGTTGTGCTCCTTATATTTATATTTTTCATTAACATGTTAGAGGTTCACTTAGCCAAAAATAGCTGGTCTATAGTGCCGGAGATATGATGTGCTGTCAACTGCTTCACGTGGTGATCTTGGCGTCACAACATCTAACCCTTCCGCCTAGTTATGTAATAGCTTATGTAAAATTGATCTTTGACATTGATGGTATCTTGATTGTTACTAAGTTTGGTACTGTGGCAAGTGTGTAACCGTCTCTTTGAGTATATGATGACTTCTTTATTTCATGTCAGTATTTTTTTTCATTCGTAATGGCTTTATATCATGTGATTCCATCTTTCGCTGTTAGAGGGGACACTCCTGAGTTTCCCAGTTCCTTCGATTTTATAAATGATGAGAGCCGCTGTGGGTTATCGTATTTCCTGGATTGGTGGTATTTTGTTAATCTTTTACGTGGACAATGAAAGGATATGGATTACATACACATGAGACAAAGTCTGTACGAATACATGGTAAAAACAAGCAATGGAAAAACGCTCTTATTGTTGGTCACCATGTGGCCTTCAGCATTGAGCTTTGCAAACATAAAATTAACTGGCAAAGTGTTCTAACATCCGTTTCCTTACAAAACGATTCATAGAAGACAAAAACAACGTATAAATAACCAAAGCCTTTAGCCTTTGTCTGTGCTATGCGAAACTATTCTCCATCTTTGTGTTTTACTTGATTTTTCCCAGATAGTCTCCGTTATAGCTCTTCTAACTCCAACTGTTATCCATGGATAAGACAGTTTTGATTTTGGAAGGTTTAATGTAACCACAACTTCTGCTGATGGAAACAAACATTTAAAACTGGTGGAAATAAAGTTTTGACCACTGGGTAGTATACGAAGGATCATTTTAGATAAGTGGGATGTAGATGAATTGAAGAAGGCATTGAAGGAGACAAAAATGAAAAATCATGAGGAAACACGGGTAATAACAAAACATGCCGAACAGAGTCGAAATTCAGAAGGAAAAAAGACAAAGTATATGCAAAAAACACCGGAAAAAAAATTAAAACCGCAATGGACAGCATTACATCAGAGGTATTCAAAACATAAACATATCTTACAGCTAGCATGGTGACTAACAACGCGGAACGGGCAACATAGTGGATTTACTTTAAGATAGAATAAAGGGCTACGCAGAGCGCTGCATGATACGACCGCAGCATGTCGACCATTGAAATTTGAACAAGTGTAATTCAAAGTGATTGTAGACATACTGAAAAGCTTAACGCAATAACTAGATAGACACAACAAGGAACTTGACACAGTAATTAGCTGGTCACAAACTAGGGAACTTTACAATCAGCACTTTTCATGCTTTTGATGACTGAAAGCTCGGAAACTGTAAGAGAAATGCTAAATATGTTGACAGCTTACATCAACATGACTCAAACGGAAAAAAAATCCCATCGAAATCTGATCAAAGATAACAATTTTACATATGTTCAAATATTGCAATTTTGGCACTTTTGACCCTTTATAATTCGGAAACGGTTAGAGATAAGCCAAATCTGTTGTCATTCTACCAAAAGCTTACAGACAGAGTAATTTAAAGGGAAAAACACCGAAATCTGATAAAAAAAAAGATTTTACACATTTTGAAAAACATGCAATTTCAGCCCTTAGACCCCCTTGATATAGCTCAGAAACCGTAAGAGCTACAAAAATCTGTGTCTATACCACAGAAAGCTACTGGAGGAAACTAAGGAAAATATCCCATCGGAAAAATAAAAAATAAAAATTTTAGGCAATCTGCATATTTGCGATTTTGGTCCCGTTTGGCCCCTTATAGTTCCAAACGGAAACAAGTTATCAAAAATCTAATAGTAAAATACTATGTTAACTTTTCATTAGGACTCCATTGAAAAAAACTGCATCAAAATCGAACTAGAAATAAAACAAAATAAAATTTTTGAGATTTGCCCTTTTTGGGCCCATTTATCTCATGAAAGGTACATGCGACGTGAAATCCGTATTACTGATTGGAAATTTCCACTGGGGTACTGAAAGAAACTCCATTAAAATCCGATCATTGATAAAAATTCTACTGCCAAATATGTGAAAACACCCAATTTTTTCCCTTTAAGGCCCCTTTTAGAAAACAGGAGAGGGCAGAAAATCCAAAACTTATCCCAGTCTTCCTTTTGTGCAAAGGAACATTATATTAAAATTACATAATAATTGATTAACTGGAACTTAAGTTATTGACCAAAAACAAATGTGTCTACATACAACGACGACGACGACAGCGCCATACCATTATACTACCGGTTATTTTTGCAATCGTATAATAAGAATTACTAGTAACCATCTATAAAAACTGGAGAGGGCTCTTTTTTCCAGTGTAAAGCAAAGTTTATCGTTTTGGGGACAACATCATTGAACAAGGACTTAAGACCAAAGTAGACAAAATCGAAATAAGAAATTAGCAAGCCTGTTTGAGAGCATAGCTCAATTATCCTTTCTTTGATTGAGCCGACCGTGTCTGAAGAAAATATTAGAAGGGTACATGAAAGAATATTACAATGGTGCTTGAAAGTGCAGCAAGAACAATAAAGGAAATACCGGTATACATGAGCTTCAGAGTCGATGAAGGGAAAACATCAGATTCGTTGGGCATTAAAGTTGAGGTAAAGCAGTTGTGTGCTATATCTATTTGGTTCATAGGTTATTTGATTATTCAAAAAAAAAACTGAAGACAAAACTAGATGAATAAGGTGTACTCCAATGAAAGAAGACAGAATCTTGACATGACTTCAATTTCTTCCGAACTGTGTAACGTAAGAGAGAAAGTGCAGGGACTAACATTCGATCGGCCTAAATATGGCATTAGGTTTCTCCATTCAAATTAACAATTCATTCTTTAAGACAGTAGACGATATGACCCGGTTGGTTTTGTGATTAACAGGACATCGAGGATTTGGGTATACAATTGTATTACATACCCAAAGGCTACTATTATAAAGAAAAGGGGAACTAATAAAGACATCATACCCAAATATGAAACTAGATAAAAATCTTTATAACAGTAATTTAATTTGAACCTCAAAATCGTTCCATGTGGGCAACCGAAAATCAGGACAGGGCAGACGGGCGGAAACACTACTGAGGGCATCACGTACTGTAATTGTACAAATTTTTGCGGTGTACTTGTTTTTAAGAATTTCGCAGTCCGCGAAAGTAATAATTCAGAATTATTAAAGTTATAGGAAAGCACTCACTACCGTGAAATGAAATATATGCAAATTTGGCTAGAAAGGAATCCTCGCGAATATAAATACAATTACAGTAATACCTCGCCACTTCGTGTGGTAAGGTATAAAAATGATAAGCGTTGTCATGGAAATACGAAAAAGCCAGGAGATTCAAATTTAGAATTGAATGAACTTAAAAGAATGTCATCTAAAATGTATCCTTGAAATCTATTTTGGTGGTCGAATTCTTGAACTATTAAACCCGGATATGGCATGTTGTCTCCTTGACATTTACCCCATTTCCTTTCTTTTTCATATTGTATTAGCATTCTTGTGAGGTAATTAGTTTTCATTCTTTATTTTATCTTATGGAAACAGAAAGAGTCGGAACAATGGCTTTCATTTTTTTTTCAGGTTGAATAGCAAGTGATAGCTAGTGAAGATTTTTACTTTGAAACTATTAATGTTCAACATGGAGGAGAGAAAGGGCGTGCTATAGAAGTAAAATGGGTGCGAAAAAAATGATTGGGTGGAATGTATATTGAGGTTTTCTACACAGAGGTGAAATTAATTTAAAGCTGCAAATGCCACTAAAACGGATGTCGCCATGGAATGGTATAAAAATCAAAATTCGGTTGAAATTTAACGGAGAGGCTGTACAGATTTACCAATAAGGCGGAGTGGGAAGTAAGAAAAAGAATAAGAAATGCTGTCCATTAGACGAAACTCTATCAAACTGTTATATAGCATATGCCTTTACTTTAAATTTGCTCTCAAGATTGTCTCCACAAAAGATGTCGAATAAGTGGGGTGTATCAATGTCTTTTCTTGGAACATGAATAAATTTTAGGGTCTTTTCAGGGGACAGTTTTAACGACTTGACAAAGATAGAAAGGTAAGAGTGAAGCGAACCGTCAGTCAAAAATTAATAAATTCATCGGAAATACAAAGAAATAGACACCACATAATTGCGACACATAAAAGGAAAATGGGGACACACATACAGATGAACAACATGGACCCTATCTAAATCCATCGGCGAGATAAGGTGCATTGGTATAACAAGCTTTTCCTGTTTCTTAAAAGATATCCGCCTAGTTGAACTTCTTAATTCTGGTGTTGAGGTCAATACATTAGGGAGAGGAAAAGCTAACTTATTAAAGGGATAGATCTGTTGTAACCTGGGAAACAGATATTCCATAGAGGCCAGCAAGATCGTGATGTCGACCGGGAAAAGTATATATGATGTGGTTATGACAAAATTATCGAACAAAATTGTCAAGAGCCAATGTCCAAGAGGCAAATCGAATACGCATGTGCAAGACAGCCTGAAAAATGTCAACCGCAATGGTCATGACTTGCTACAGGCATTTTAAAAGAAATGGTGGGTTAAACCGAGTTTATGGCGCTGAGGGCCTTCTCTTCCATTGTGGTAGTGTCAAGTAGCAACTCCACAGCAATTGGTTTTGAAAGGTCGTAGACAGTGTTCATCCTGGTATTAAGTAATAAATGAATCTGATTTAAAGTCCGGATCGAAACTACATTTTTTTCCATAGGGGACTGATATCTGGAAAGAACTTTTTTAATGATCGTACCAGTAATTACTCTATAGAGAATATATAATTTCATCACAATAAACAAGGATGTATTTCAGAAGGCTTGAGTAGGTGTTTATAATAAGGTGTGCAATACAACAGCTTGCAGAATACATGGTAACCATTTCAAAATATCAAAAAGTAAAAGAAAGTTCGTCATTACTCAATATTTTTCATGTCGCAGAAAATAGCTTTGACCAAACATCTGTTCAAGCATAACAGAAACTAGAATATGCCAAAATATTACGGAAATCTTGTATGAAGAGAAGCACAGTGGTCTTCAAAGTATTCTTAACCCAATAAGAGAAAAGAAAATTGGAAAAAGGCAACATCTTTTCTCTTTGATAACCGAATCAAAATATTTGGCAAATGTGTCATTTTCCTACTTTATCACCCTTTTTATCGTTTTTTAGCCTAAACAGACGCATAGAATATAACGGGACATTCAATTTAACATGATTACTAAACTTTGATAAAGGGCTACGCTGAGCGCAGCATGATACGACCGCAGCATGTCGAACACTGAAATTTGAACAAGTGTAATTCAAAATGAACGAGGACACAGTTAAGAGCTTGATACAGTACTTAAATGGACACAATAAAGAGCTTGACCCAGTAAGTACCTACACACAAACTAAGAAAAATAAAAATTAGCCCTTATAAATCCTTGAATATATCAGAGATGGTAGGAGGTATGTCAAATTGGTCAACATATCACTTTCAGTATACGATAAGAGGATATGAAGAAAGGAACCCCATTAAAATCCAATAAAAAATAAAAGATTTTACGTATTTTGAAAATTGCAATTTCAGCCCCTTTGACCCCTTATAGCTAAGAAACGGTAAGAGCTTCACAAAATCTTTTGACATATTACCAAATGTTTACAAGAAGAGTACTCCAAAACAAACAAAATAAATCCAGGCTGTCAAGTGACTTTTTGCAAATCCTATATAGGATTTTTTTTAAAAATAGGAAGCACATCATCTAAATATAGGAACAATAAACCTTCAATTTGGCTAGTTTCAATAGTATTTCTACATGTAATGCATACAAATATGCGTATAATTCATGTTAATATGAACAACTGAATCAAAAATAACATTTAAAAACCTTCAAAATTGCTGTTGTCTTTAATGCTAATTCTTAATACAACATTCACCTTTTTGTTGATTGATTGTTATTTCAGGTTATTTCATAGATACTATAAGATCCTTATTATTTGTTATTGAAAACAGAACAATTTTTAAGTGTTATGTACCCTATTTGTGGTTCATAATCTGGTCTTCTCCTCCCCAGCCAGTCCTTTTCTCACTCCACTTTATTCATATTACATTTTATTACAAACATGACAATTCAAATTAAATGAAATTCAAGTTTGACCCTTAAAACAATTCAAGAAATAAATTATAATAGTCCCCTGCAAGTTTTGTTAGCATCATCTCTCCTACCCCAGGATTGATTAAATTTGGTCTTTCCTCCCGGCATTTTTAACTCTAAGAATGGAATGTAGCCTTATCTAGTAGTATTACTGCAAAATAGAGTAAAGTTAAGGCGATCTTAATTCAAGAATTAGCAGATTGATTGTAGCAACCTTCACCTAGTGTGGGACCTAGCAGTCGAAATTTTTGGAATTATAGTCCAATTTATATATATGCATTGCCTATTAAAAGTGACACCTACAATGTATAACATGTAAACAATAATTTAGATGTTACCACCAATCATCTACTCCTTGGAAAAGCTGCAATAAAAATTTAGCTGAATATGATACAAGATATATAAACTGGCAAGTTTGCACATAACCGAAAATCAAAGAACTTACAATACAGCATTTTAAGGCAAAATATAGGAAAAAATAGGGAAAAATGCCAATTATAGGAAAATATAGGAGAACATTCAAAAATAGGAAAAAATAGGAGACTTGACAGTCTGTAAATCAAATGAAATCTGATGAAAAATAAAGATTTCACTTATTTCCAAAAATTGTAATTTGGCCCCTTTGACCCCTTGTAGCTCAGAAAAAGTATGAGCTATACTAAATCGATTCACATTTTAATGAAAGCTTAAATCAAGAGGAATCCAAAGAAAAAAATCCCATCAAAATCCGATGGAAAATAAAGATTTCACATCTTTAGAAAAATTGCAATTTTGGATCCTCTGACCCTTTGTAGCTCGGAAACAGTAAGAGCTACATCAAATCTTTTGACAAACACTAATAGCTTATATCAAGAGGAATCCAAAAGAAAACATCCCATCCAAATCCGATGAAAAATAAAAATTTAAGTTAATCTGCAAATTTGCAATTTTGTCCCGAATCGGCCCCTCATAGCTAAAAAAGGAAACAAGTTTGAAAAAATCTGATGGTGCAGTTCTTTTTTTTATTTTCAAAAAGAATCCATTGCAAAAAACTGCATCAAAATCGGACTAAAAATTAAAAAATGAAATTTTTGAAAATCGCCCCTTTTGGGTCCATTTAGCTCTTGAACCGTACATGCCACGTATAATCCGTTGATATTTTACTGATAGGAAATTTAATTAGGAACACACTGAAAGAAATCCCATCAAAATCCAATGAATTAAAAATATTCTACAGCCAAATATGTGAAAACAACCAATTTTGCCCTTTTTGGCACCTTTTTTTTTAAAACGGGAGGGACGAAAATATCAAAAACCCACCACTGCCTTCCTTTTGTGCCAAAGAACACTGTGGTAAAATTTCATACGGATTGGTCAACTAGAACTTAAGTTATTGACCAAAAACAACAACGACGACGACAGTGCCATACAATTATACGACCTCAATTTTTTTTGCGGTCATATAAAAACCTCATCTAAGTATGACGAAAGAAGTTCAATTTTTATAAATTTGCTATCTTTTGTATTCTTTAATTTCCAAATACTTTGAATGCAAATTTAATCGAGAAATCCCTTTTTGAAATTCTTATCCACTATTCCAAAGGGTAATTAAACACCACAGCAAGTCTCACGAGAAATCACAAAAGGCATGTTGAAGGAGTTATACCTATTGTGAATACAACATTTTCAAAAAATGTTAAGGTCCGAATGACGATATCTAAAGAGAAATTTCCGAAGATATGAGATTTTTCATAAGATAATATAAGATGTACCTGATATGTATCGTCTGTCAGTAATCTAACTAATAAGCTGTGTAAAGCATTGATTGCATACAAATATCATGAGACCAGGACTACTAGATCAAGTCGCTTTGTACCCACATGTAACACATATAACGTGGTTGCTTAAGGTTAACTTAGACCATAAACTAAGTGTGGGTATAAGCTTTACTTATACCGATGAAACTGTTTGTCAAATATTATGGACAAAAAACTAACATAAAGCATCACTATTCAAATTGTTTATGCCACCACCATAACTGGAAGGGCTATCCTTATGTCTTGCCTTAACTTTCAAGAAAACTTCTCAAGTTGTGGAAAACATATTTCTGAAAAATATATACATGGTAAGGAAATACGAATAGAAAGTGTGAAACCTATATACCCTAAAGTTTAGATTTTAGTGGTATAATTGACACTTTCATTCTATGAAATTTCTGTTTCCCGTATGACAACAGTTTCCTCTTTTGAATATGACATATTAAATGACTCTTAAGGATGGTTACTCCTCAAGTATATTATATCAAGGTTTTAAAATCGGAATCTTTATTAATTAGAACATCGACCATACACCATTTTAAGAAAAAAATATTGATGGGTCAGTGTGCCCGTTTTTGAGATAGAAGTGCCTAAAATTCTGGCGGGAAACCGAACTCCTCTTGATTTTTCATTTACTTTGCATTAAGGCAATTGCCCTTTGGAATACAATGAAGATATATCAAGAATTTCATCAAATTTTGTCAAAAGTTTATTCAAAATGTATGCAATCATATTTTGAAAAGAAAAGTGGGGGACAGTGTGCAAAATTTTCTAATACATCATGGTGGAAAAAATAAGAGAATTCCGAAAGTCAGGGATAGTTTCAAAAACCTGAGGAGTTACCAGGACGTATATTTATCTAAATATACGTCCTTGGGAGTGATCATCGACCATCCTTAAAAGGAGACGCTTACTCCACCGGTGCACCTGGTCTCACCCATTGTTTTAATTTGGGTCTGTGTTAATCATCAGTATGTATGTGTCATTTTTTTTCTTTTCTGTGCCGTATTTATGTGATGTCTTTGTATCTTTGTGTTGCCGATGTTGCTATTGTCATAAGATTATTCTGTTTTAGACTGACAGTTCGGTTCTAACTCACTTTATCATCCTTTCAACTTAATACTATTGAAGCAAAAGATTCGAAATTTAAGTAAACTTCATTTTTTTCCAAACTTTTTAATTTCATTGTCTTAGATTGAAGACAAATGTTGCATCCTATCATGAGGCGTCGATAACCTAACATATCAACATGGCATAAATTTATTTTAAGCACATGCGCAGCATCCAGCATGTTGCCACCCCTGAAACCAAAGGGTCCTGTGGAAATACGTTGACAGTATACTGTGACGTGATCAACCATTCATTGTGATACTTCATGACATTGTTTTGATATCATATGTGTCAACAGCACTGATTCCGGATAATACGAGAAAAAACTTTAGAAAATATATCAGCTATGATATGCAGTACAAAATCGTCGCGTTGCTACAAAAAGTTTAAATCCCTATTTGGAAATCAAATGCATCCCTTTTGTCATAAACCGTTATCACAAAATTTGTTTTTGCCGATTTCGAAAATGAAATGTATATATCACGCACAATTGTCAGTAATCTCCAATTCCTTGGGATATATAAGATTGGGATTATCACTACAAGCATGGTAATTAAACGAATCTTCATATCTTCGTTATACCAAAGGTTTAGACTGAATGATAAAGGCAATTTCTTAATGACATTGATAGTCCGTGACCACTTTTCTCTTGTTATCTATCATGACAACGGCTCTAAGGTTAAGACATGATTCCTCAAAAATAACTCCATCCGATTCTTGATCAGTCTTTATGATAACTTAATTAACATCAACAAGCACGGACACACTATAACACCATAATGTGAAAACAACAACGGGTTTTTGTCTGCTTGCGAAGCTTTTATTGCACAGTGGAGCAGATAAGAAACAAGAGGCTCTCAAGAGAGTGTATCGCTCACCTGGGCCACGGCTGACATATGCAGTTAAAATAGTCCCAATGTTTTAAGGGCATTATTTTCAAATTTGTTAATAGACATTGATGTAATATTACCATAAGTTAAACTATGTTCCAGACTAGCAGCTATTTTGGATTGGGTGCAGTTCTTTTGGCCAAGTTTGGATCCAATTGGCCCAGAAGTTTCTAGGGTCCAATGTTAAAACTATGATCCCCGCTGGCGGCCATCTTGGATATAGCTCGGATCTGAAAAACAACTTTTTTGCAGGGGACCATGTAAGGACTATTGTGGCCAAGTTTGGTTTCAATTGGCTGAGTAGTTTCAGAGGAGAAGATCTTTGAAAGTTTTTTTTCCCATAGGGTCCAATGTTAAAACTATGATCCCCGCTGGCGGCCATCTTGGATATAGCACGGATCTGAAAAACAACTTTTTTGCAGGGGACCGTCTAAGGACTATTGTGGCCAAATTTGGTTTCAATTGGCTCAGTATTTTTAGAGGATAAGATCTTTGAATGTCTTTTTCCATAGGGTCCAATGTTAAAACTATGATCCCCGCTGGGGGCCATCTTGGATACAGCTCGGATCTGAAAAACAACTTTTTCGCAGGGGACCATGTAAGGACTATTGTGGCCAAGTTTGGTTTCAATTGGCTGAGTAGTTTCAGAGGAGAAGATCTTTGAAAGTTTTTTTCCATAGGGTCCAATGTTAAAACTATGATCCCCGCTGGCGGCCATCTTGGATATAATGCGGATCTGAAAAACAACTTTTTTGCAGGGGACCATCTAAGGACTATTGTGGCCAAGTTTGGTTTTAATTGGCTCAGTAGTTTCTGAGGAAAAGATCTTTGAAAGTATTTTCTCATAGGGTCTAATGTTAAAACTATGATCTCCGCAAGCGGCCATCTTGGATATAGCGCGGATCTGAAAAACAACTTTTTTGCAGGGGACCATCTAAGGACTATTGTGGCCAAGTTTGG
>MJUU01033292.1:190949-204337 GCA_002080025.1 Modiolus philippinarum | reverse complement strand
TTTTCCCATAGGGTCCAATGTTAAAACTATGATCCCCGCTGGCGGCCATCTTGGATAAAGCGCGGATCTGAAAAACAATTTTTTCGTAAGGGACCATCTAAGGACTATTGTGGCCAAGTTTGGCTTTAATTGGCTCAGTAGTTTCTGAGGAGAAGATCTTTGAAAGTATTTTCCCATAGGGTCCAATGTTAAAACTATGATCCCCGCTGGCGGCCATCTTGGATATAGCGCGGATCTGAAAAATAACTTTTTTGCAGGGGACCATCTAAGGACTATTGTGGCCAAGTTCGGTTTCAATTGGCTCAGTAGTTTCTGAGGAGAAGATCTTTGAAAGTCTTTTCCCATAGGGTCCAATGTTAAAACTATGATCCCCGCTGGCGGCCATCTTGGATATAGTGCGGATCTGAAAAACAACTTTTTTGCAGGGACCATCTAAGGACTATTGTGGCCAAGTTTGGTTTTAATTGGCTCAGTAGTTTCTGAGAAGAAGATCTTTGAAAGTATTTTCCCATAGGGTCCAATGTTAAAACTATGATCCCCGCTGGCGGCCACCTTGAATATAGCGCGGATCTGAAAAATAACTTTTTTGCAGGGGACCATCTAAGGACTATTGTGGCCAAGTTCGGTTTCAATTGGCTCAGTAGTTTCTGAGGAGAAGATCTTTGAAAGTCTTTTCCCGTGGGTCCAATGTTAAAACTATGATCCCCGCTGGCAGCCATCTTGGATATAGCGCGGATCTGAAAAACAACTTTTTTGCAGGGGAACACCTAAGGACCATTGTGGCCAAGTTTGGTTTCAATTGGCCCAGTAGTTTCAGAGAAGAAGATCTTTGAATGAAAAGTTTACGCCGGACGGACGACGGACGGACGATGGACGAAAAGTGATGGCAAAAGCTCACCCTGGCTATAGCCAGGTGAGCTAAAAACGTTTTGCATTATGAACAAAGCGTAATTTTTGCAGCTAGGATAAATTAATATATATCTTTATTCTGCTACCAAATGGAGGGTATAACTTAAAGTAATACTCGAATAAAATATAAAAATCCTTTCACATACATTTCAGGGTTAACGTTTTTGAAAAGTAGCCGAGATAAGTAGATGTCAAATATTACGGAACCAATGGAAGGGTTATCTCACAAAAATTTACATGCATTCAATGTCTAGTTTTTTTTAAAGTAGGTCTCATGCCAGGGTCAAAAGTAAAAATATGGTCTTATCAGAAGTAAATGAAATACACATGTGAAATCCCTATCACTTATCCTTCAAAGTATTCTTTAGACATGTAGACAGGGCTAGGCACAAAAACAGTAAGATATATAAAATTTTGCTGAAATATTTATAAAATGTAGAGTCTAGAGTCATTAGAGTTTGATGAAAAGACATGTATGATCCATCGGTTTACAAGTTTGAAGATATGAAATTTTAAAGAGTCTTACACAGATAGTGTATAGTTTATAGTTCATAGTTTAATGTGCTGAAAAATTAATAAATCTATAAAAGACTATATGCAAAGACAACAAAATTCAATGACCTAAATAAATGTAACGGTCTGAGCAGAATTTATTACAACGCTTTATCCAGGTTTCCTATTATTCATGTTTAAACAAGCAAAAAGCTTACTGGCAAAGTATTCTTACAACCGCTGTCATTCGTTGTCCAAACTTGTATTTTTAAGTCTTTTTGAACAAATACTAGAGAGTACGCAGATATAAATGATGGACTCTGGGTATCCATGAAGTGGTTGTACAACCAGCCTACTCTAAACCAACATTGTTACTAGCCATTAGTATATTTCTGTATATATCTTTTTCGAAAAACGCAGTTAACAATGTGGGATGATGTTTTTGTTTTTGTTTTTTCTTTTGCAATACGTCAATATCTTTGAATTCAAAAGTATTTCTGGCAAAAAACACATTATCAAAAATAACGGTATAACATGTATGTACATAAAACCTTTACATGCTATATAATGCTAATTTCTGTATTACCCTTTAAGGGTACTTCGATGATTATCTGCCTCTGCTTGCAGAAGGTATTAAAGTCAAATATAATTTTATATCGAAGTAAAGGTTAAAGTACCTTTATTCTAAAACTCTGATACATAGATGTTAAGATGTCAGTGACGAAAATATGGACGATTAAGGAGTGTTATTAAATACATAAAAGGTCAAACAAATCATATGAAATAGGAACTCTATGTAACCAGCAATTTTATACAAAAACAGTTGACTGCACCACAAACAGTTTCAAAACAAGGAGGGGGGTAACCCTGACTTTGTGGAAAGAAAATCGTTGTTACAATCTTAAATGACCTTTTTACCCTTTAATAACCAAAATATACTAAATTAAATTAATCTTCTTTAATTAAATTATTTGCAAACCAATTCGTTTTTGAAACATGACATGCTGTTAAAAAAAATCTCTTTTTATTTGTGGATGTTTTTAGTACAGGTATATAATGCTACATAAAATCAAGTTATTCTTGTACAGAAGAAACATTTCACAGAAAACATATTTACCAAACGAGTAGCCAGTGCTTCTGTGCTGGCCTGAAAACCGATTTTATTTGGATTCTTGCAATATCCAAAATGAAGAGAATATTGTTTAAAACTAAGGAGTTTCTCCCTCTTACACAGCCCTGTCCTTAATTGATTTTGGCTTTTTTGTTTAGCTCTTATTGGTGATTTTTCTCTATTTGCTGTTACACATATTTCTTTTTATTGATTTGATCTGAAGTTAAGAGACATAAGTTGTCGAAATGGCCATATGCATCAACTAAATTCACAGTAACTATGGTATTTTATTATTTATATACATTCTGCTACTTTGTATACGTTGAATATACAGAAACAAATAATGTATGGGAGGTTAACCATAGGAAAGAGAATTAATCATTTTAAAGTTTTGTTCAATGTTAACCATGACTGATACATCAATTTTAATTTCTAACACAAAAAGACTGAAATTTATAATACGACTGGACATCTCTGAATGTAATAAATTGATTTTCCACTATTGACCAAATGTGGGTGCTAACAAAATTACCGTACAGATTGCCAAGATCCAAAAAAGACAAACAGGTGCACCAGACAAATGTAGTGTCCAGTAGCAACTCAACAGCCAAAGGAATGTCCAGCCCCAGTCATAGGTAAAAATGAATCATGAATCACAGTTCATACAGAAACTTTCAAGTTTTTTTTTTTCAGAAGAGATTGGCAACCAGAGGCTCCAAAGAGCCTGCATCGCTCACCTGGCTTTCAGTTGTCATAATCAAAGTAACATTGTAAGTTATACAGTTGATCTTCAGTCGCTCAAACTTTCGTAGCTCGAACACCAGCAATATCTTCAACTGTATTTAAAGTCTGATCATATTTTCTATATTTCTTTGCTGGGCTATTTGAAATCCACCTTTTTTTGCAGCCGTTTGCAAATGGCAGTCAACAAACGATTTTCAACAGCAGTTTTGAAGTAGTGACATCAATATCCACTTGGATACCAAATTTTATTTGAAATCAGATAATGTTGAATTTTCCCGCCTTTTTGGTGGCCATTTTGAAAACGGCAGTCAATGAATAATTTTTAACATCGGTTTTGAAGTTGCGACATCAATACCTAGTTGGAACCAAATTTCATTGAAACTGGACATTGTTGAATTTTCCCGCCTTTTTTGGCGGCCATTTTGAAAATAGCGGTCAACGAGTAATTTTTAACATCGGTTTTGAAGTTGCGACATCAATACCTATTTTGAAACCAAATTTCATTGAAATCGGACAATGTTGAATTTTCCCGCCTTTTTTGGTGGCCATTTTGAAAATAGCGGTTAACGAGTAATTTCTAACATCAGTTTTGAAGTTGCGACATCAATACCTATTTGGAAACCAAATTTCATTGAAATTGGACAATGTTGAATTTTCCCGCCTTTTCTGGTGGCCATTTTGAAAATGGCGGTCAACGGACAATTTTCAACACCAGTTTTGAAGTCGCAACATCAATATCTATTTGGAAGCCAAATTTCATTGAAATTGGAAAACGGACTATGTTGAATTTTCCCGGCTTTTTCGGCGGCCATTTTGAAAACGGAAGTCAACGAACTATTTTCAGGACCAGATTTGAAGTCGCCACAGCATGGCAAACATTTCATCATTTTACACTTAACCTTCAGCTTCTATAGTTTTGAAAATAAAAGACGAAAAGTAAGAAAATTATAAAAATTCGGTGAAAAAGGGGTAATAACTCCTACAAAGGTTTATGGGTTTTCTTCAAAATTTCAGAGTGGGTAGATCTTCATATGCTGAATATTTTTGTAATTAACACTTCACCTCTATCTGTTACACTTTCTGAAATGAAAAAAAAACATGCAAAAATTTTGAAAAGTTTACGGAAAAAGGGCTATACCTCGTAGATGGGTTTCAGATTTTCTTCAAAATTGTACGGTGGGTAGATCTCATCATGCTGATCATTTTCTTCCCAGTCAGATTTTTGATATCTGTAACGGTTTTCGAGTTATAAGCCAAAAACTGCAATTTACCCCTATGTTCTATTTTTAGCAATAGCGGCCATGTTGTTTGACCAGCCGACTAATCGAACACAATTTTGAGAAGCCATACCCTGGTGATGATTCAAGTCAAGTTTGATTACATTTGGCACAGCGGTTTCAGAGAAGAAGATTTTTGAAATTGTTGACGGACGGACAGACAGACGACGGACGCATAGTGATGGCAAAAGCTCACATGGCCTTTTAGGCCAGGTGAGCTAAAAAAATAATAATGGTCACATTAGGCGGACTGTTTGAAGTCTTGATTAATAAGGCGGTCACGGAGATAACTATGCCTAATGAGAAAGTCTGCATAATTTGTGCTAGCTCTCGCCTAACGATAGTGAAACATACACTTGAAGTTTTACATTTTTTTCATTTAACTAGAAGATACAATTTTTTGCAAATTTTGCTTTGAAAATGAATTCGGATGACTCTTTATGTCAATGAGAGTTTTCAAAACAAAATCTGATCAACTATGAGTGCAGTTTTTATTGGCAATGAAAGAAATCAATTTAGTGGACTTTACTAGTCCAAATCAATTTCTGTGTTGTGACATCCTAGCGTACTCCAAAGAAAGTCGCAGATAAATCGAGAACTTCTATATAGTACTTGAGCTCCATTAAATATGAAAGAGTTTTAAACTTTAAAATCTTTGGTACACAAGGGTGTGAAATATCAGACACTTCCTGTACAAAATTATCCCAATCTCAATGGTAGAATTTTCGAATTCCTATCAACTTCTTTTGGTTTGATTCCAGTTCCAAGAATTTCACAAATATAAGTACGTCCCAGGAATACTTCTTCCCATTTTATAAATCTCATTCTGAACCTTGCAAGCATTATGCTGCTTAGTTTATGTTCCTAGTAGATTGTAATAAACACGAAATTATGCAAATTGCCACAAATTTAATCTTTCTTCTTTACAGAGGAGCGCAGCATGATACGACCGCAGCATGTCGACCACTGAAATTTTAACGAGTGTAATATAAAGTGAATGTGTACACGGTAAAGAGCTTGACACAGTAACTAGATGGGCACAATAAGAAGACTGAAACAGTAAATAGCTGGACACAAACTAGGAAAAAAACCAAAAAAACATCTAAATCAGACGATAAATAAAGATTTTACATATTTGTGAAAATTGCAATTTTGACCCCTTTGACCCCACAGATCAGAAACGTTACGAGATACGCAAAACCCGTTAACATACTAATGAAAGCTTAAGACAAGAGGAATGTTAAGAAAAAAATGCCATCGAAATCCGATTAATAATAAAAATTTTATGTAATCTGCATATTTGCAATTTTGGACCCTTTTGGTCCCTCATAGCTCCGGAAGAAAACATATTGTCAAATATCCAATAGTTTAGCCCCACATTAATTTTTTATAAAGAATCCATTGAAAAAAAATGCATCAAAATCGGACTAGAAATAAAAAAAAAATATTTTTTTTTTGTGATTCGCCCCTTTTGGGCCCCATTTATCTCATGAACGCTACATTCGACATGAAATCTGTTGACATACTACTGATTGGAAAGTTCCTCAGGAGCAAACTGAAAGAAACCCCATCATAATCTGATGAACAATAAAAATTCTACAGCCAATTATGTGAATACACCCAATTTGCCCTTTTTGACCCCTTTTTTTTTAAAAACGGGAGGGGCCATAAAATCCAAAACCACTCAAAGTCTTTCTTTTGTGTCAAGGAACATTGTGTTAAAATTTCATAAAGATTGATCAACCAGAACTTAAGTTATTTACCAAAAACAGAAGTGTTTACAGACGACGACGCGGACGACGACGACAACGACAGCGCCATATCATTATACGACCTCAATTTTTTTGCGGTCGTATAAAAAAGCCCCAGAAATACACCTTTGATTTTACTGAAGGTCAAAAATACTAACCATGTGACTGGTTACCTAGGATAAGGCCATTGCATGAACGTTAGGCAACAACTCGAGAAAACAATTCATGGAAACAGAAGGTTGCAGAGCAGAAAAGGACTCCTACTAATATCAGTTTTAGCCTATATCTTAGTCTAGTAAAATCAGCCTCCGGATGGTAAAATGTACTAGCTACGATGGGCAAGTAAAAACAAATCTCTTTAAAACTTAAATTAAAGATATATGTATATTTTGTAAACGAAATACTTGAACAAGAAATTAAAAGAAATAAACAGCATTAAAAAGGTCAAATCAAAATGAAATATATTGAATCTTTTTATTTTTCCTGGGCCATATAAATAAAAACGGTCGCGCCTTGCAATAAAGTAAACTGGAGAGGAAAAAAAATAAAATTCTAATGAATTTAGGCATAAAATAAGAATGTGACTTGGAGTAAGTGAACTGGAGAGATAAAATGAATTACCACTATATACGAATACTTCTACAAACAAAAATGCAGAAAAAAATAAAACGGGGCAACAACAAAACCACCAAGAGCCGACGTTTATGAAACAAAAAGACATACCGGTCAGAAAACACCAGAAAAACCGGTACCGACCAGGCACAGACGACCCAAAAGAAACAGTGGACCAAACCGGTCCCATGGCGCGGCAAACCTCCACTTCCATTGTGATAGTGTCCGATGGCAATTCAACAGCAAATGCTATTGAAAGGTCGTAGACAGTTAAAAGAAATGATCATACCAATATTAAGTAAAAAATGAATCTTCAATCAAAGTTTAGTGAGAAATTTTCCACAAGGGACTGATATCTATTAAAGAACTTTTTAATGTTCGTATGAGACGGGATTATTTGAAGCATTTTATGAAAGGATATGGAGTAAGTGAACGTGAGATCATAACACATACGTTAACTCCAACTGTAATAGTTTTAATGAGCTGTATGGCCATTTCGGAAATTTATTCCTCATCAGCAGCACTTAAAAAAAATAAAGGAAATCCATGATTTCAAAGAAATGTTTAAAATGCATAAAACCAAGCGAAATCCGAATAATCAGTCATATCAAATATAGCTTAGGACAAAGCTACCATGTAGGGAGTTAGACCTTAGGTTTTAGAATTTACATAAATTTAGATAATAGTTATTCAACAAAGAGTACACATGAGATATAATCTAATGTACAAGTACACCATATCTAAGAAAAATAAAGAGCATACATCTCTAACACGGGGAATTGTTTTACCAACTCAACACTGCATCAAAGGGCAAACTCCTGTATTAAATATTTTATGAAAGACTATGGAGTAAGTTAGTAAGTAATAAGGCGGTCAAGTAGATAACTATGTCTAACGAGAAAGTCCTTATTATTTGTGCCAGCTCTCACTTAACGAATTAACTGTGAAACATACACAGCTGAAGCTTGAATATTACTGTCCATGTCAAGGAAATTGATAATTTTGAAATTAGAATCGTCCCTTTGTCGTAAATTTTAGTATTGAGAAGACCCGTCTAGAATCAAACAACTATAAACAGTCATACCGAGGCAAAACAAACTGAGACATTATGACAGAGGCAAAACAAATTGAGACATCATGACAGAGGCAAAACAAATTGAGCCATTATGACAGAGGCAAAACAAACTGAGACATTATGAGAGAGGCTAAAAAAAAATGAGACATCATGACAAAGATAAAACAAATAAAAAAGAATTTAACAAAAACGCCACATAACTAGATTTAGCAGTGTAAACTCCCCAAAAAACTTTAGGTACTCCAAACGGCTGGGCATTATGTCATCTACTGAAAAGAATTCAAGAATATAGTTTCCTATGTAGAATTCTAGGATATAACTGGCCTTTTGGAAAAAAATTACCAAAATTGAAATCTATTTTTATCTAAATAATATTAGAATTAGTTTTTCAGTAGTTTATGGCACAAATAAAAAAAAAGATTAGCGGGTTGTGAGCGTTTCAAGACTGTTACCAAAACGGGAATCATTTTTTGGCAATACAAGAACAGACTGTTTCTTTAACTGAAAACAATTCAAAATATATACGGTTGTTATAAAGAAATTCCATAAAATAAGTTATCGTAAGGACTTGTAGGTTTCCAAAAACTGGAACAGTATTATAAAATTTTAAGTGTTAAGAATTATGATGGGAAACAAAGAATTGCGGCTAAAATATAAGATTACATGCTACAGTTAAAAAATATATGTTTTTCGAGTTTTGTAATTTACTAAAATAATTTAAAAGCTTATTGCGCATCTACAGCATACTTGGAACAGTTCTATACTAACTTAAAACCTAAAATCCACTTTTGTAGAATTGATTTTGCTTCCCAAGAGACTGAAGCGAAAGGACGGACGAGGCTAATAACAGTAGTTCCGAACTTTCAGTGTAAATGGTAGTGATTCGAAAACTCCCAAAGTAAAGACATGACAGAAAATATACAACACTGTTATGGGAAACATCCTTATTTGTTAAGTCTTTTCGGCAAAAATGAAAACTAGGTTGGAATTAAGGACTGACTTTGTGAACCCATGGACAGGTTGTAACCCAATCTAATTAAAATCAGATCTACCAATTGTTCTCTGCAGTAACTGCATGGTAGATCTAACAACACCCCATTTTACTTTATGTTTCGATAATTCATTCGAAATTCTCGGTTTTTATCATAAAGCTTAATGTCTTCAAAATCATGTAGACTGTCTGATTGGTTGATGTTAAAGGTCACAGAACTGAGTAAAATGGGATGTTGGTCGATCTACAATGCAGTGACTATAGAGAACAGTTGGTAGATCTAATCTTAATTAGATTGGGCTCTAACCCTACTACCTATCAAATGCCATATAAGCCTATACCAATCCAAAAATGATATATTGGTTTGCTGCAAGTCGTTGGTATGTTTGTGAATATGATGAATACTTTCTGAGAAGACACTGTACACAATGTCACTTAAAATTTGTTGACTTTAAAACAAATGGTTATGGCTTGGACGTGAATAGGAGACAATATGAACCATGCAAGGAATCCTTGTCTGAAATAAAAATGCTCAAGCAAGCTGGAGAGACAGTAAAAACTATAATGTAAGGAAGTCTTTTCGTAGTCATGGCTTGAATTAAGTTTACTACAGAGAAGTAATCTGAGCTAATAAGCTGTAGTTTTTCAAGATGTGTTTTGTGAAATATTTATGTTCCCCGCTCCCGAGTAGCAGTTAGGAAGAAACATTTAGCGTGAAAAATAACTTATGTGTTTCTGACATTACAAATATGGCGTCAATGAATAGTTAATTCCCATTAGTCGAAGGATTGTGTTTGGATGCACACTAAGAAGTCATCCAAACATACCTCAGATCATAATCCAAGCAATATCGGGAAGTAAAATAATTTTCAATCCCCTTTTTGAAGCACTTTTAATTAACTCATTGTGTCTCTATCAATGCTATCATTACTTTGATTATTTGGTTGCATCAGCAGTGCTGTCAGTACTT
Source organism: Modiolus philippinarum (assembly GCA_002080025.1). Classification (NCBI taxonomy): domain Eukaryota; kingdom Metazoa; phylum Mollusca; class Bivalvia; order Mytilida; family Modiolidae; genus Modiolus; species Modiolus philippinarum. Next base: position 194,405 of record MJUU01033292.1, on the reverse strand, counting down.
TGATCATTTGATTACAAAAGAGATATTTTTATATACACTTCATCAGTAGAAAATACTAAACAGTTAAAGTAACATAAATTAATAACTTTCATAAAAAATTGAAAAATAATTACTTAAAGAAACAGTAAAAACATAAAGTCATCAAACTGTAAAACACAAAACATTCAAAAGATATTTGATTTGAATGAAGAAACTATACTGAAGAATATAAAAGATCTTTTTTCAATAAAATTTCTCTAGATATTCAGAAACATTTTCCTAAAGATTAGTTTATTTTTTTTATGTATAACATCTAACTTCACATTTGTGGTGAAATTTTATCATAAAGTCACGTGCCAAGATCAAAGTCGTAGTGTCAAATATTCTAGTACCAACTAAAGTCTCCCCAAAGGAATAAACATACAAAATATGAAAGCCATATAACTAACAATTCAATCGATAACCCAATTTTACAGTTTTTATGCAGTTGGTTGCATGCGAAGGTCAAGGTCACAAAGTCAAATTTTAGGGCACACAAGGAAATGGGAAAGCTATATCACTTACCATTCAAAAGATATACCCAATGTTTTCTTCAAAAAGTCATTTACATGACAAGTTCAAGAGGTCAAAATTGCTGGTAAAGTTCGAAAGGCCTTGCCACAAGGAAAACATATGCGAAATATTAAAGCCCTATCTCTTACCGTTCAAAAGATATATCCAATGTTAGTTTGCTGCAGACACACATTGTTGAAGGCTTCATGATGACTAAGAGATTAAGAACAACAACAAAAGCTTCCATTGCTTGTTTTGTCATGTTTTGTAGAGACCTTGTCTCAGGCCTAGAAAAAAAAGTTGTGAGTTTAGGGTAACCCGACCCTACCTAAAATTTTATGCCTACCCTAACTTTTTTTTGCCTATTTTACAACAAGCACTGTTAAAGTCAGAAATGTTCCTCCATTACTACAATATAAAAAAAATATTAAAAAAAAATTTTTTCCTACTTACCCTACCTAACTTTGAAAACCATGTTACCCCAAACACACAATTTATTTTCTTAGGCCTCATGTGCATTTACTCCATATCGGAGTTTGTCTGTCCTGCAGTTTGAATTCCGAAACAAGGGGATGACATGCCCCCGCGCAAGGTGGAATCAAATTGGGATTTTCTGGTAATATTTGTGTCTGTAAGACACATATGATGCCTCCGCTAAACACATGTTATTCTAGGTTGCACAGATTAACTACCGGTATGTATCCTCTATTGCTAAATCACCAAAAAATTATAAGTTGAGCAATGTATATTTTTGAAAAAAAAAATGAACCGAAATTAAAATACAAACCACATGCACATCTTCAATATAGGTACAAATGAGCTGCAAAATTAAAGCTTCCTAGCCCCAAAACTCTAGGAGGAGTTGTTCGGACAATCTGTGTACCCTGTATTAATAATTCATCCAATAAATAACTAAGTTCAACAATGTGTATTTTTTCCAAAAATGCATCAAAATCGAAATCCTTCCCACATGCACATCTTCAATATAGTTACAAATGATCTGCAAAATAAAAATTTCCTACCATCAAAACTGTAGGAAGAGTTGCGTGGACAAACTATGTTCCCTCTATTACAAAATCACCCCAAAAATGACTAAGTTCAACAATGTATATTCTTAACAAAAATGCACCAAAATCAAAATCCTTACCACATGCACATCTTCAATATAGGTACGAAAGATTTGCATAATAAAAACTTCCTAGCATCAAAACTGTAGGAGGAGTTGTGCGGACAAACTATATACCCTCTATCACAAAATCACTAAAAAATGACTAAGTTCAACAATGTATATTTTTGACAAAAATTGACCAAAATAAAAATCGTTACCACATGCACATCTTCAATATAGGTACAAATGATCTGCAAAATAAAAACTTCCTAGCATTAAAACTGTAGGAGGAGTTGCACGGACAAACTATATACCCTCTATGAAAAATCAACTCAAAAATGACTAAGTTCAACAATGTATATTTTTCACAAAAATGCACCATGATCAAAATCCTTATCACATGCACATCTTCAATATATGTACAAATGATCTGCAAAATAAAAACTTTCTAGCATAAAAACTGTAGGAGGAGTTGCACGGACAAACTTATGTACCCCCCTCGGACAGACGGGCGGACGGACGGACGAGGGTAAAACAATATGCCCCCGACTTATCGGCATAAAAAAGATTCCCCGAGAGAGAGATGTATGCTCTATATATATTTCAGTTATGGTCTACTTGTTCTTGAGGGAATTTCTCATATAGACACGCTATCATATTTTCAAACTTTTGGTANATGTCAATCAATTATCAACAATGCTTCTATACCTGCGGTCAGTACTTGCGAGCGTCGGCTTGGGGTGTGAAATTAAATCTCTTTGAATTGAAACTTTTGTCACTCGCTTGACCGTTGCAATATATACCCTCTATCACAAAATCACTAAAAAATGACTAAGTTCAACAATGTATATTTTTGACAAAAATTAACCAAAATAAAAATCTTTACCACATGCACATCTTCAATATAGGTACAAATGATCTGCAAAATAAAAAATTCCTAGCATTAAAACTGTAGGAGGAGTTGCACGGACAAACTATATACCCTCTATGAAAAATCAACTCAAAAATGACTAAGTTCAACAATGTATATTTTTCACAAAAATGCACCATGATCAAAATCCTTATCACATGCACATCTTCAATATATGTACAAATGATCTGCAAAATAAAAACTTTCTAGCATAAAAACTGTAGGAGGAGTTGCGCGGACAAACTTATGTACCCCCTCGGACAGACGGACGGACGGAAGACGGACGGACGGACAGACGGACGGACGGACAGACGGACGGACGGACGAGAGTAAAACAATATGCCCCCGATTTATCGGCATAAAAAAGATTCCCCGAGAGAGAGATGTATGCTCTATATATATTTCAGTTATGGTCTACTTGTTCTTGAGGGAATTTCTCATATAGACACGCTATCATATTTTCAAACTTTTGGTATTTCAATAAACACTTGTTAGTAATGAATACATCTCACTTCTTTATATTGCCAAGTTTTCTAGCAATTGACTCGATGGTTCCCCTGTGGGCAATGGATAACAGCAAGAACACTTTGCCAGTTATTTTATATTTGTTGACAATCCCACATTCATGAGTGCGATGCACAGATGTAGCATTGCTTGACATTTAGCAATGAATTCCGCTTAAACCGGTGCTAGCGGCTGTCTTGAAGTTACTGTGGGGTATAAGCAAAGCTCATTGTTGAAGTATTCATGGTAACTTCAAGATGAAGAAGATGATTGTTTACCATGCATTTGTTGAGACTTTATGTCATATGCATTTGCGCCATATGCTTCAATCATTCATTTTAGACAGACATACAAACAGATAGATAAATAGATAGACATACAAACAGATAGATAAATAGATAGA
>MJUU01033292.1:155024-190668 GCA_002080025.1 Modiolus philippinarum | reverse complement strand
ATAAATAGATAGACATACAAACAGATAGATAAATAGATAGACATACAAACAGACAGATAAATAGATAGACCAAAAGTTATATGATCCTGATTCTTCTATTCTAGGGGCAGAAAAATGAAATCGATATAGTCATTGACAAATTGAAGAAAATTAACCAAATTATGTTTTGTGAAGCACCGAATCATCCGAGCAGAAGCCTAAAAGTAACCTGTCGAGCAAAATATAGTAGTTTTGTGTCTCTAAAATATTGATATGAATTTAGTAAATCTAGTATCAGCTGAAAGATCTCAGCATAAGAATTCGACATTTGAAATATTTAAGTTTCATGAAAGCCCCTGGCATGAATACGTGAACTTTGTAATTTATGCCTTAAATGTCCATAACTTCGAGTGAGTAAACTTGAGAGTCATAATCTGGTCATAATCTGGTCATAATAGGCTGTAATTTCGGTATTTTTTACGTGAAAATTGAAATCAGTTGATTTAGCTAGATATACTCACAACCAGATGGATTTCTTAACGAGATGTGCAACACTTATTTAATATGCATCCAAGCACCAGCTAAGAAGAAACCTTTAGCACAAATCTCTGGGAAATTGGTAAGTCTGGATTGATCTTGAAAATTAGTAAAATATAAAAAAAGCCCTAATGCATACCCCCCATTAAAAAGAAATATACCCAATGTTCAAGTTTTAAAGAGAAAGGTCCAAATGTTCAAGTTTTTATGAAATAGATGCAAAGTAAATATCAATGTCATTTGGTCAACACCTATCAATTGAAAGGTCTTACACCTTTGAAATGTAAAATCACTTACCATTCAGAAGATATACCAAATGTCAAAAGTTGTGCAGACAAACAAGCAGATGGACCAAACTATAAAACTATATGATCCCAATTACAAAAACAGGATAACAGTAAACGCCTACAATAGCCGGAACCTACAATCATATGCCACAATTTACAAGCAAACTGCACTAGAAAAAAAGCACGAATGTGCACGAATCTTTGATTCTCAAAGGCATGTTTTTCTTCTTTAAAATATGGTGTTTGTTTTGCTTTAAATGCTAATGTATATATAAGAGAATTCAAATTGTCCCCCGTGGACTACTTTCGTGGCCCTTCTCATAGAAATCGAGATTAAATTCTTTTAAGTTGAGGTTTGTTTGAGACCAGAGCAAAACTTATGTCTGACGTAGTATCAAAGACCATCACTGTGAGGTTATTAAGTGGGTGATCACAATCAGATTTTTTAAATTATACATAGAAGTTTGGGATTCAAGAGTGTTTGCAAGAACAACAATTTACATGGAATGAAGTCGTAAAAGCACAAAAAAACAAAATTGCAGTTGAGCTCTCAAGGTGGCCATTTTGACAGCTTATCTTTCCTGTGCACAAAACAACTAAAGTACCGAAGTTCAATTTTTCTGTATATGGACATTTTGACAAGTAATATTTCTTCGGTGCAGATCGAAAGAAGACATTTGGATGACCAAACACCAAACAATGTATAAAAGTTACTAGGGGGGTATGATTCTCTTTTTGGACTCTGGACTTAGTTTGAGCGTATTTTGGACTTGACTACTTGAGTCCATGGACTGTAGAGTCCAAGCATTTGGTACCTGTACTTCAAATTTTAATGAAAAACGGACTCTGGACTTCATTTTTAATTCTGCTTGTTCTCTGGACACAAATGTGGAGGGGGTTATAACCTATTATAGAAAACGAATGAGCCGATAGGATCTTAACAAGGAGACAAATTCAGTTTGGGAAGGAGTAGTTCACGATGGAGATACTTCTTAGTTTAAAGGTAGATCGTTAGTCTTCTGCCATTTTGAATTTGTGATTTTTCCTTTGCTTGGTCTTGTATACCTATGAGATTTCCATGTATTTTGCTAATTAGATGTGGTATGATAATTTCATAGCAAAATAATTTGGAAAAGGATATTTTTTGGTATCGCTATAAAAATTTACTTTTTCCAAATTATTCAGAAAACAATGTCAATGACCCTCGTGTTTCTTTATATTTTTGGAAAGTATGTAGAAAGGGCTAAAGTAAGTGAGAACCGAACCGTCAATCCAAAACGAATAATCCAAGGACAATGGCAACATCGGAAACACCAAAGAAACAGAGACAAAGCATGAGTGCAGCACAGAAAAGAAAAATGAAGACACATACACACTTCTGGGTAAAATACAACGAAATATATATGAACTAGTTTGAAAGAAAATAACAAAATACATGTTTTTACTTATATATTCATTCGAAATATTTGATAATTTCAACATGTTATTTTAAAAATAAGCACGGTAACCCTTTTTATTTCCACATTTCAAAGCCAAAACATGTACAATGAGGAACCGTTCCAGTGGAAATGGGAAAATTTTAAGTTCTTCATCTATCTTCAGCAGAATTTTCAACAAATACGCAAGAGCTAATAAAATATCAAAAAGATACACAGAATCAGCTAAGAATAGTGATTTGAATGAAGAAAATGCAACTTTGTATACAAATTTGTTTACTTATTGGTGTAGTAGAAAAGTACCTCTGATGAAAGTCATACAAAACAACCTTGTAAAAAGTTATATGGTAGTACATCAAAACAACCTTGTACAAAGTTATATGGTAGTACATCAAAACAACCTTGTACAAAGTTGTATGGTAGTACATCAAAACAACCGTGTAAGAATCACAGTAAGCTACAATTAAATCATTTACATCATTTATATTTCAATTGTTGTAGTTCTATTCAGTAGTTCAGAAGGAGTGGCGGATAAGAGGTGTTACGGATCGACGGAAGACGGACAACCCCATCACAAATTACCCCCACTTTTCATCGGGGTGGGGATATAAAAATTCCGACTTCTCGAGCTTAAATAATAACAAGAGGAAAGCTGTCAATGTGACAGCAAACCGGGTTTTCTTTTACATGGACAAAAAGAAATTCAGTATATCTTACATATGGGTCGACCATGAATATCTGAAATGTACTTGTAATTTTCATTAATTTTCAATGTTAAACCTTCCACCAAAGTAGCCTATTTCTGAAAGTTAAGCAACTTAGAATTTAATCAAAAAGAAAAATGAAAGTACTGTGCACACCTCTGATAAAGGTACAAATGATCTGCATTATAAAAACTTCCTGTCTCAAATACTGTAGGAGATTTGCTCCGGACAAAGGGGTACCCTATTGTTAAAAATTTAACGTAAAAATGACTAAGTTTAACAACTGATTTTTTTGACATAAATTACCCAAAATCAAAATCAAAGTACCATGCACACCTTTGATATATGTACATTAGATCTGCAAAATAAAAACTTCCTGTCTCAAATACTGCAGGGGATTTGCTCCGGACAAAGGGGTACTCTATTTTTAAAATTTGACGTAAAAATGACTAAGTTCAACAACTTATATTTTTGATATAAATTATCAAAAATCAAAATCAAAGTACCATGCACACCTTTGATATATGTACAATTAATCTGCATTATAAAAACTTCCAGTCTCAAATACTGTAGGAGATTTGCTCCGGACAAAGGGGGCACCCTATTGTTAACGACTGATATTTTTTACATAAATTATCAAAAATCAGAATCAAAGTACCATGCACACCTTTGATATATATACAATTGATCTGCAAAATAAAAACTTCCTGTCTCAAATACTGTAGGAGATTTGCTCCGGACAAATGATGTACCTATTTGGCAGCCGCCCGCCCGCCATTTTCACCATTTGAATAACCGGATTTTTCCGATGGAAAACCCGTTTAAATATCAACGGTCTCCACTTAAGTATTACGTGATCATTGAATATTGTCTACTTTAACCCTGCACAACACGATTAAATAAATGAACTTTTGATCCAAACCATATTTATATTTCAGCAGAAGAAATACTCATTCCTACAGTGTTGGTGCAATTATACAAAAGTCGTCGAAAAAAAACATATGCAGAAGGTAAATTAACAGTAACTTCGGTATTTTGTTATTCAGTGCCACTGTTGTTGGATTGTTAGTCTCCGCGGGTATTCACCAACCCAGTTGTCCTGAACTATGGTGCTGACTCGAAAACCGATTTAACTTGAAAACTTGCAATACCTAGACAATTTTGTTTAATACTAAAGTGTGCATTCCTCGTGCAAATTTCTTGCCTCAATGATTTTGGACTTTCAAATAAAGATACGGAAATTACTGTAAATTTAATCTCTGTATATGGCCATTTTTAATTGATTTATATTGGTGGCAAAAAATTGTGTGCCTTCAACCAGTGGTTTCGACAAATTAAACATTTGAATTTTTTAGCAAAATTGACCATTGGTCCCAGTTTTAGGGTAGGGGTGATAAAAATCATTTTTCAAGAAAAGTATGCATCTTATTCGAACTATTTCTTCTCTGGGTTCCAAAAAATATAATTGTCCAAATGTTTAAAGAACAAGATGTGTTTTGTGAAACACTTATGCCCCCGGGTAGAAGTAAAGAAGAAACATTTAGCAACTTTGAACAACGAATGTCCTTCTGACAAAATAATTTGTAGAAATAAATTCTGGTATCAACAGAAAAGTTTTATCACATCAAATGATGATTGCAATTCGATGCAAACACAGAAGTCACCCAAATGAACCCCTCCAATCATTATCCAAGCATTATTAAGAAAACAATTTTCACCCCCCTCCTTTTTGGAACATTTATAGCCAACTCATTGTGCTCTGTTTATCAGTGTTATCAGTACTTTGATTACACCAGGGATCATCAATACTGGTTCCCCAAAAGTGGAGGTATACACAGAAGAGAAGAAATGAAATAATAGATATTTTTAGTAACATCCCTCATCCTTGATATATATAATACATATATAGATACATGTAAAACGAAAGTGAATAAATGAAGAAAATATGCTGAATGATTTAAAAAATCTTTTTTACAAAAAAAATCTCTATAGATATCAAGAAACATTTCATCATAAATGAGCTTAATTTCTATATACATATAAAATAAAACAAAATATAATTTCATTTTTTGGTGAAATTTTAACGGACAGTCACATGCCAAGGTCAAGGTCACAAGGTCAAATATTCTGGTACCAACTGAAAGGTCTCTCCGCAAGGAATACACATGCAAAGTATGAAAGAACTATCACTTACCATTCAAAAGATATGCTCAATGTTAAAGTTTTTATGCAGTTGTTCACATGCCAAGGTCAAGGTCACAAGGTCAACTATTCTGGTACCAAGTAAGAGGTCTTGCCACAAGGAATGCACATGCAAAATATGAAAGCCATATCACTTACCATTCAAAATATATACTCAATGTTAAAAGTTTATTATTTTTTTCAAAAAGTCCATCACATGTCAAGGTCAAGGTCACGAGGTCCAAAATTTTGGTATCGTTTGAAAGGTCTTGCCACAAGGAATACACATGCAAAATATGACAGTACTATCACTTACCATTCAAAAGATATACCCAATGTTAAAGTTTTTTGTGGACAAACAGACAAACAGACAGACAGACCCAAAACTATATGCCCCCCGAAAATTCGTTTCACGGGGGCATAAAAATGGTGGGTTTTGACTTTAAAGTTAATGGAATATTTAAGAAATCTAGAATTTTAAATATTTTACAATGTCTTCAGAATTTGACAAAAAAGAAAACATTTTCTTCCAAATCTTTCTTGTATCATCACAGTCCTATGTTTTTTATTAGTGGATATTTGATAAATAGATTTAATAATCTGGAAACTTTGACAGAATACTTGATGGTAGAAATCGAAATTTGTACCACAAATGACCCCAAAATATGTCAAAATTGATGAAATTTGCTCAGAAATTTGCACAGATCCTCTAATAATTGAGGTTTTCAAATGCTTATAGCGCCAAAAATACACACGGATATATACTTTTCTCTTCAAAATAATTTTTTTCGGCGTCTTCGCATTTTAAAAACGTAGGTTTCACGAAAAACTTGATACGGGAAAATTTTGACCCACAGGAGAATGCATACTTAATATAACACCATTATAATCCAAAATACTGTCTCTTACCATTCAAAGGAAATACAAAATGTTTAAGTTCTAAATAAAAAAAAATGCTGAATAATATAAAACACCCTTTTCAATAAAATTCCTGTAGATATCGTAAAACATTCTTTCATATATGGATTTAACTGTCTTTATAAAGAACAAAAAATATATGGTGAAATTTAACCAGATAGTCACATGCCAAGGTCAAACAAAATATTCTGGTACCAACTGAAACGTCAACCGCAAAGAATACACTACAAACTATGAAATCGTCATCACTTACCATTTTAGAAATATATCCAACGTGGAGGTTTTTATGCAGTTGTCCTCATGCCAATGTCAACTGTACAACTGATAATGTTTTGGTACTAATTAAAAGGTCTTGACACAAGAAATGCACAAACAAAATATGCAAGCCATGTCACTCACCATTCTTGAGGTATAACCAATGAGAATTTTTTTTTCAAGTCCAACATATTCAAAGGTAAAACAAATTTTGGTTTCGTCTGAAAGGTCCTGCCATAAGGAATACACATGCAAAATTATGATAGCCTATCACTTACCATTCAAAAGAAGATTTTTTTTGTGGACGATAAATAAAGAAAGATAAAAATCTATATGCCCCGAATCTTCAATTCAATTTTCAGGATCATAAAAAATAAGTTGATTAATAAATTAAAAAAAAAAGATATCGAAAAATTGGCAGAGCTTATATTTGGCTAAAAGTTTCTATATGATAAGAATACTTTGTCGTGCTAATTGTTAAAATTAAACGAGTCAAGACCTAGCATGAATATAATTTATTTTAATGATCGTCATTGCTGTTAAAGCTTAAGATGCAGTTATATCTGCCAAAGAGAATCTTAATACCGCCATGAAATTCAAGTGCATACTTTTTCCTTATTTGCATCCTACAACAGTTACATCTCTTTTAATTCGTGCTTTTGGGGACACATCTGTTAAGCTATTCATACAATTTCAGTGATTTTTTTATGGAGCAGACTCATAAATATTCAAAAATGACTGTCGTTCGTTGCCTTGGAAACAGGCTAAAAAAGACAATAAGATTCTGCAAAATTGGGGAAATTTACAGAACCTTGTTTGGTGTGACTGGTATTAATTCAAACTTCACCGTGTTCAAATAACGGCAACTGTGTCGTGTCGCCAAGAAGGAGAGAGAAAAGGGTCTCAAAAGTTTGGATTTCACAGAAATGTGCATCATGTGTAGAAGTTATCTTCATTTATTTGATTTTCAAAATCGACGACGATAATTGAAAAGAAATGTAAATATATTTTAAAATTCGCATTGCAATTTACTTTAATTAAATACCAGTTCATCAGATTATTTTATTTTTTACTGACAATATATATATTTATATCAAGTATTTTACAGATTTTACTATTTATACATAGAATAACAAGAAAACGCGTGACGAACTGATGAACTGGTAAAAGAGACATGTCTTATAGAAAAACAAAAACAAAAAAAAGAAACAAAAAGGGAAGGAAAGGAAACAAATGAACAAGATGTGTTTTATAAAACACTTACGCCCCGAGTGAAAGTTAAGAAGAAACATTTAGCATGACCAGTAATTTATGTGTTTCTGAAAAAAGTAATTTGTATTATTTAATTCTGGAAGCAACTCAAAAGTCACATCACAACAAGTGATGATTGTAATTGGATGTAAACAGGAATCACCCTCACCCCGTATCATTGCTAAAACTATTTTCAACCCTTTCCTTTTTGAAGCAATTTTAATTAACACATTATGTTATTGTCAATCAGTTTTGTCAGTTCTCTGCTCCTTTGGTTGCATCAGTATTGTATTCATATTTTACGAAAGGATATGGAGTAAATGAACATGAGAACATAACACATATGTTAAGTCCGACTGAAATAATTTTATGAGCTGTATGGCCATTTCGGAAATTCCTCATCAGCAGCACTAGAACCCAAGCATAGAAAATCCATAAATTCAAAAAAATGTTTAAAATCTAAACAATCAGTAATATCAAATATAGCTAAGGACAAATTTACGATGGAGGGAGTTAAACATTAGGTTTTAGAATTTACATAAATTTAGATAATAGTAATTGAACAAATTGTACACATGAGATATAATCTCATGTACAAGTACACCATATCCAAGAAAAATAAAAGAGCATACATCTCTAACACGGGGAATGGTTTTACCAACTCCACACTGCATTAAAAGACAAACTCCTGTATTAAATATTTTACAAAAGGATATGGAGTAAATGAACATTAGAACATAACACGTATGTTAACTCCAATACTTAACAGTACTGGTTCTCCATAAAGTGGAGGAATATACAGAGAATAAAACAGTACAGAACAAAAACTGAATCACAAAGTAAAAAAAAGTAGAATCCCCAATCATTTAGATACATCAATACCTTTCATAAAACGTAGAATCCCCAATCATTTAGATACATCAATACCTTTCATAAAACGTTGAGAAATGATAAGAAACACAGTATTCACAACAAGTCACAAAACTTCGTTTAGACGTGTGTAAAGTACAAAACACTCTCCCTTAACATTCAAAGACTATACAAGATATTAAAGTTAAATAAAGAAACTATGCTGAATATACAAGATCTGTTTTCAATGCAGTTCTGTAGATGAGATATTAACAAACTTTTTCTCTTAGATGAGTTAAATGTTAATAAAATGAAACAAAAATAATTTCATATCTGTAGTGAATTTTTACGGATAGTCAGATGCCAAAGTCAAGTTCAAGAGGTAAAAAATTCTGGTATTATTTGAGGTCTTCCCTAAAGGAATACCCATGCAAAATATGAAAGCCCTATCACTGACCTTTCGTGTGAATAAACACGAGGTAGGAGCAAAGCTCATTGTTGAAGGCCTAATGGTGATTTAAAGATGAAGAACAGCAATAAAAGCGTTGTTCCACTGCTTGGTTCTTCCGGGTATTTGTTGAGACTTTGTCTCATGTGCATTTGCTCCATATGCTTTCATTGATTATTTAACAGACCGAAAACTATTTCTGCACCCGAACCTTCGATTCTCGTGGACATAGAAAATGTAAAAATGGTCGCCAAAATATATCTAAATTTCAATTTGACGGATTTCAAAGAAAATGTATTTCCGGGTATATTTTGAGGCTGCTACTTGACGGAAGCACTGTTGGTTGTCTGGTGTGACATCTGCAAATGCTCGCAATTGCAAATGTAGTCATTATTATCCCCGCACTTTCGAATGAAAGTTCAGTTCGGGGATATTGTCGTTGGCCCCGTCCGTCCGTCTGTCCGTCACAAATCCTTGCGACCCGAACTCCTCCTACATTTTTGGATTTAGGGTTTGAATTTTGTTATAGAACTGTTGCATATATGCTGCAGATGCGCAATAATCTTTCGAATTTTTTATATTGGTCTTGGTGCAAACAAGAGGCCCCAAGATGTCCATTTTGGCACATGTGGCATGCGACGCGAACTCCTCCTACATTTTTGGATTTAGGGTTTTAATTTTGTTGTAGAATTGTTGCATATGGTCTGTAGATGCGCAATAAGCTATCGGATTTTTGATATTTATCTTGATGCAAACAAGAAGCCCAAAGATGTCGATTTGACAAAGACCACAAAATGTGGATTGTGGCACATATGGCATGCGACGCAAACTCATCCTACATTTTTGGATCTATGGATTTAATTTTGTTGCAGAATTGTTGCATATAGTCTGTAGATGCACAATAAGCTTTCAGAATTTAGACTCCGGTTCCAACTTTGGTAAATTTCTTGAAAATGTCAAAAACTGATATTTTTGGACATTTTGGCATATAATCTTATATTTTGGCAAGTGTTTGGAAAAAATAAAAATTCTGAAATCTTAGAATTCGAAAATGTGATTCCAATTTTGGTAAATATCCTGAAAGTCACAAAGACCACTTATTTTTGGAATTCTACCTAGCAACCATACTTTTAGCATTTGTTTTGAAAAGGTTAATCATTTTCACCAATTGGATTTCAAAAATATTTGATTCCAATTTTGGTAAATTTCCTGAAAGTGTCAAAGACAACTTATTTTTTGGAATTCTACCTAGCAACAATACTGTTAGGATTTGTTTCCATTAGGGCAATTATTTTCACCAATTGAGTTTGAAAAATATTTGATTCCAATTTTGGTAAATTTCCTGAAAGTGACGAAGACCACGTATTTTTTGGAATTCTACCTAGCAACCAAACTGTTATAATTTGTTTCCATTAGGGCAATCATTTTCACCAACTGAATTTGAAAAATATTTGATTCCAATTTTGGTAAATTTCCTGAAAGTGTCAAAGACCACGTATTTTTTGGAATCCTACCTAGCAACCATGCTGTTAGGGTTTGTTTCCATTTGTGCAATCATTTTCACCAATTGAATTTCTAAAATATTTGATTCCAATTTTGGTAAATTTCCTGAAAGTGTCAAAGACCACATATTTTTGTAATTCTACCTAGCAACCAAACTGTTAGCATTTGTTTTGATAAGGTCAATCATTTTCACCAATTGGATGATTCCAAATTTGGTAAATTTCCTGAAATTGTCAAAGACCACTAATTTTTGGAATTCTACATTGAAACCATAGTTAAAAAATTTGTTAGAATGAGAAGAAACATTTCACCAATTTGATTTCCAAAATATTTGATTCCAATTTTGGTAAATTTCCTGAAAGTGTCAAAGACAATTTATTTTTTGGAATTCTGCCTAACAACCATATATTCTTTAATCACTCATGGTAAAAATAGTGATTGTCAATAGTTTAATTTAAAAAAATTATACCCAGGGTCTATAGCTGTTTTCAGTGTCAGACAGGGGATGCGGGGATCACTGTCGTTTCCGACAGTCATTACTCTAGTTATCTTTGCAAAAGTAATTTAATTTGGATTTGTTCCCACTATTAATACTGCAGCAATTATCACTGATCTAATGTGAGTGTGCTGATGAAAAATGCTCAAAGCATTCAAGCTATGGTGGTTGTTGTTGGCATAGAAGCCTTTAAGTTTAGACTCCTGCATTTCAAACTACTTTTGCGACAGAGATGAGTTCTCTTGCAATCATTTCTTCACTTTCCAAAACAAAGATAAAATTAACAAAATTTTACTGGATCAGTAAAGTTACCTTTCCTTTGCCTTCGCAAATTCAAAAACACTAATGATCCAAACTGTTTTTATACCATGCATTCATTTCTACAAAGTTTTCAAATCAGTCTTTCTTTGTTTTGAATCTATTCTTTTTGTTTATGTAAAATACAGAAAATAACAGTAGAAATATATCTTCAAATACAAAATAATACTTGAGGTTGCAAACAATCTTGTAAAAAATATAAATTTCTATGTGTGACCCCAAAAATAACATTTACATTCTTATATAATGTTTTAGACAGGGAAATATTTTTAAAATAATGGATAACCAGGCGCGGATCAAGGCAATTAGATAAAGGGGTTTCCAATTGGAAATGAAAGGAGAATTCGCCGAGCGGAGCATAATTAGACAAATCCAATTAAAGCCCATCACAGAATAATTGAACTTCGTCTAAATTTAAAATGTTAGTGGCTTGGTGTAAGTAAACTGGGAAGCCATCTTAACCCAACAGGTTGCAATTCCTGTATTTCGTTAAGGATAAAAATTATAATCTTTCTTATTTAAGGAGAAATACCCATTTGTCAGAATAGCAAATCTTTAACAAGATGTGCCTTTTTAAAACACTGATAGCCAGGTAAAAACCTTTGGCACAAAAAACAACTTAGTGTATAAATGAACTCTGAGTGGTATCAACTGGAATGTCTTGTAATAAGAATTATTTATATGAAATATTAAAGACCATTTGCATATCGTTCATAAGAAATATGTCAAATGTAAAGGCCAAGGTCATTCGGTAAAAAATTGCGAATTGTAAGTTCTAAGCACAATAGATACACATTTCAAGTATAAATCAGTTACCATTCAAAAGATAAAAGATATGCCTGATTTTAAAGTTTTTTTTTGTTTTGTTTTTGTTTTTGTTTTTTTTTTTTTTTGAAAAACAGACAAATGGACCTAAAACTATATAACCACAATCTTCGTTTGTCATGGGCATATTTTACATCTGTTAAATATCGGAAACATGGGTAAGATCAGGTGCTAATAAGCTAATGCATTTACAAGATTGAATTTAAACCTGTCCGTTATGGATATCCCAACGGCTTTTACTTTCATGGCTCTTCTTATGGTACTTTAATGGATTTCATTTGTTTTGAGGTTTTGTTTTCACAGGGAACTACAGCAAACCTTTGATCAATTATTTGTCTCATTTAGTATCACAGACAATTACTTGTGAGGTACCCCGGCTATCCCGGGTGCAGTATGGAGTCCGTAAAAAGATTCCCCGTGCGAGAGATGTATGCTCTCTATATATTTCAGTTATGGTGTACTTGTATGTGAGAGAGTTTCTCATATGGATATACTATTCATACTTTCAAATTTTGGAATTTATTTTTGTAATTTTGAAAAGTAATTCTGACCATCTGTTTTAAGTGCCCACATCTCAATATTTTATCACGCCAAGTTTTCTTACATTCGACTTGATGAGTGCCCTGTGTTTGTCTATATGTTGTAATCGTTCACTAGCTTAAGACACTAGTGCTAGTGATTGTAAGAGCACTTCGCCAGTTGAATTAATGTTTGTTGACAAACCACCCATGACCAATGAAGACATGGACGTAGCGTTGCTCGACAATTAGCAAAGAATTCCGCTGAAACCGGTGCTAGGGGCCGTCTTGAACTTACTATGAGGTATGAGCAAACGGCTCATTGTTTAAGGCCTCATGGTGACTTCAAGATGAGGAACAACAATAAAAGCGTTGTTCCTTTGTTTGTTTTTCACCATGTATTTGTAGAGACTTTGTCTCATGTGCATTTACTACATATCCTTTCATTCACAATTCATATGGTTATTCATGTTTGACTCTGGTCTTTTATGTGTTTTCTAGTACAATTGCCTTGTGGATTGCGGTATGTGATTGTAGGCCATTGTGGGCGTTTACTGTAATCTTCAGCTTTGTAATTTATCAATTGGATTTTAATTTTTTCTATGCAAAGACATTTGGAATGTCAGATGGTATATTAAATGAACAGCAGTAAACATGGAATGAAGTCGTAAAATAACAAAATACCAAAATCACGGTTAATTTTAGTTCTGCAGGCGGTCATTTTGACAACTGATGTCTTTTCTGTGCATTTGAATAACTAAAATACTGAAGTGAAGTATTAACGTAGAAATTTACTTTTGTGTAGATAGACATTGTTGACAATTCATCTTTTTTCAGTACTAAGACATTTGGATGGCCAAAAAGCAAAATATGTACAATAGCATAAAGAGAAGAAAAACCAAAAGGATCTTGATAGAAATTCAAAATCAGCTAAGGACAGAGCACTGCACACTGGGGATACTACTTAGGTTTTAAGCAGAATTTTGAACAACTTGAAGTTTTCACATAAAATAGTGGTGGTCGGGTTATAATGCGGGAAGCCTGGTCGCAAACTATTGTAGACTATAGTTTGCGACCAGGCTTCCCGCCTGTAGACTATATGTGTGGAGAACGCCACGCTCCATGCAGTTTAAAAAAACCTCTTCTATGTTTGTCGTTCAAGAGCAGACTCACTTTGGGTCGTTTAGAAAGCTAAATTTCCTGCCCCTACCCATTTTCTCCAATTTTCCAGTGGAAATAAAAACTCGACGCTCCAGTTATCCCTTCTACCTTTATTACTCATCTTTTTTATATATATATTTTGTATTGACTAAGTTGTCCTCGTCAAGATATAGCTGATATATTACAAAATAGAGGTAAAACTTAATTCTGGTACATAGGAGTTACACAAAACACATCTTGTATATCTAGTCCAAAAATAACGACAATGATGAAACTGAGAGTTTTGGCGTAACATTATATTACTCTATACTTATTAACTGGACAATTAGTATTATTCAAGTATATTTCAATCCCCGCATAACAAATAATAATAAGAACTTTCAATCACATGTCAGCGGATGAAATGTTTGAACATCATGTTCATCCCTACAGTGTTGTTGGAATAATTCTTATTTGTTGATAATATACAGAAAGTGCACATTACAAATGATATTTCGCGCCAACAGATTTGTTACTGGACTTTCGGTTCGGCCTAGAATGCTTATCCAGGTAATGCTTGCCATAATATACATAGGATGGAATGTACCCCGACCGTTGTCATTAAACTGATGGGTATTAGCTGTTATTGTATATCAGTTTAACATTCTGACAAACTTCGACTCGAGCCATATCAGTTTCCTGGTCCAAAACACAAACCTTGGGCAGTCTCAATTTTGTGATATTGCCATCAATGTCATTTACTATTGTGTAAATGTGTATAAGTTGTAGTATTTAGGGTAATGGTCCCTGCTTAATTAAAGTTTTTTAATAATTATGACCGGGTGTCAGGATATTTTACCCTGGGTTATGGAAAAGCAAAATGAATGTAGGATATCTGATGACATTTAATGATATCGTGATATAAATATCGAGTAAAGGGCAATAATGGGGTGCGACAATACCATTTAGTATGCCCAGTGAACCACTCCTCCAGTCTCTGACAAAAAGTTTTGTGTATTTAATTGCTTTTGTTCTTTTTTTTTTAATTCTTCTGATATTGTCTCATGTCAATGATCTTGTTCAACCAAGTTTTCGATTATTGGGTAACGCCTACAGAAGAGTGTTTCAGATTGGCAACTTATAATGAAACAAAGGACAGTGTTGGTAGTAACTTAATACCAAAGTTAGTGTCTTAGACGTGGTCGAGAATGCGTCGACCTTCATGGAAATGTTGCCAAACATATGCAGCTATTTTGGTGTTAAAAAAATACCACTGGTAGTTTCCATGATGAAAATGCCTTGAAAAATAAAAGTAAAAACCCAAGATTACTGTGTTATCATCTAGTGTGCAGTTGGGGTTAACATATGTGTTATGGTTTCATATTCATTAACTCAATATCCTTTCGTAACAAATGTATATTTTCAAAACATGATCACCATTGTCTTGGAAATAAAGCTGTCCAAAATTGGGAACAACTTAAAATGTAGATATCTCTGCCAGAGAGAATGTCTGAAATTAAAGGTATACTATTTCCCTCTCTTTGTATTCGTGCCTTTTCAATACTCATGTATAAGACCAGTAATTCAAACTCATTGAAGCATCACAAAATTTTTTAAAACTGAATTACAATCGTTGCCATGGAAAAGGGCAAAAAAATGACAATAAGATTCTCCAAGATAGCCGAAACTTTATTGAAACCTTGTTCAGCGTGGAAGGATTAATTCACACTTCACAAAGTTCAGATGACGGCGACTCATGTCGCCACAAAGAAAGAACTACAAACTTCACAGAAATATTCATCAGGTATAGAAGTTATCTCAAGTTTAATTCTCAAAATCGACAACACTTACCGAAAAGAAACGTGAAAATATTCGAAAACCCATAATACAATTTAATCGAATACCAGTTCATATCGATAAGTTATGAAAATATTTTTTACTGACAAAAACATATACTAGTATAAGGTCAATTATTTTTTACTATTTGCACAAACAGTCATAGAAAAAAAAAACAAATCTACGCGACGCACTAATGACCGGTTTTAAAGGGTATCTAAGATCATCTGAGTATTCAGTTTCAACTCTGTTGATATCGTGACATCTTTGAAGATTGCTTCATAAGAATATCTCCCTATTATTTTGATATTTTGCCGGTGATATTGAAAATATTGCATACAATATTAATAATAACGTTAGAAGACATTGAAAAAATGTAGAGAAAAAAAATAAAATAAAAGATAAACAAATAGATAAATAATAACGTTTAGTTTTCTTTTCACACCTTTTTATTTTCAGTATTCACTTATTAAACTGTCCTGTCTATGATAAAAAGAGAGTGTAGGCACTTGTTAATTGCGGGTGGTTTACATAGGTCATGCCTTATAGAAAAACAAAAACAAAATGAACAAACGAAAAAGACAAGAAAGGAAAAACATGAAAAGGGAACTTAAAAACAACAAAAAGCCACCGTGTACTGCTTTTGTCACAATGCTCCGCCCAGGTCAGTTCGCTCGAAACACCTGATTTGGAGGAATACACAATATTGTGACTTCTATAAATAATAATGATAATAATAATGTTAATAATAATAAATATTATTATTATCATAATTATTGCAAAAGTAATTAATTTGGGCTTGTTCGCTCTATTAATACTCCAGCAACTATCATTGATCTCAATGTGTGTGGTCTGAAGAAAAATGCTCATAGCATTCCAGCTTTGGCAATTGCTGTTTTCACAAACTTTTCAGTTTGGTCCTCTGCATTTCAAACTGCTTTGACCACTTAGATAAATCCTCTTCCATTCATTTATTTACTCTCATAAAAAAGGATATATCAACAAAAAATGACTGGAAACTGTTTATCTTTTGCAACTATTGTTCCCTTAGCGTTCTCAAATACTAATCCCGTTACAAAATTTTCAAAATCAGTTTTCCTTGCTTTAAATCTAGCCAACAAATTACGGTTATAATACAGAAAATAACAATCTAAATAAATCTTTCTATAGGTTAAAAAAAACAACAAAACAAAAAACTCGGGTAAAAATAATAACATTTTGAATACTCATTTCTGCGATTGGCATTTGGAATCTCGTAGAACTGAATCTTTTTTTAACAGGGGATAATTAAAAAACAATGGACTTGCATGCAAATGTGTTTTCACAATACTAGTATACTATCATATACTACTTGGTGCAAATGTGTTTTCAAGCCTTCAGTAATTTTGGTTATCATGTTGCAGTTTGTTTTCCTTGACCAAAGTATTTTTACCACAGGTTCCATCACCTTGTCATGCCAAAGATCAAACGGTTCTTCCTGAAATTCCTTTCCATTCTTTATTGTTATTCTTTATTTGTGTTTATTCATTTTTTCTTGTAGACCAACTAATTAGTTAAGAATCGGTACTTTATTCAGCAATATTATTTGCGAAACCAAATGGCGTGCAATTGTGTTTTCACAATATGCTTCCTGTTTGGTCACTTGTTCTGTGTGCATGCTTTGGGTAGAGACCATTGCCATGTAGAAATGTGATGTAAAATTTGGATTAATTTATAATGTTGAATTCGGATAATTATTATTATTTAGATAAATGCATTGGCAGATCGGCAGATAGTCCGGAGGTTACAATCCCAAATTGTGTTTTATTTCTTGCAGAGATAAGGCAAAACTTGGTAAAAATGGCAAACAAATTCGGCTACAATCCCTTTATAAAGATTCCCTTGGTACCTTCTATTTTCGAGGGTTGAGACTATTCTTTTGATTTTTATGATTTATATGATTCATATTAAATTAACAAGGTCTAATGTAATTTTTGATACTTAAACTTGTTTGTCCATCAAAAGCAACATGGTCGGTAATTCTTTCGAGTTTCACTTTGTTATACTACCATCATCTTAATAAACAGTGATAAATATGTGCAACTTCAACGAAAACGGAACTAAAAACGAAAAGAACCTTATGAGACTATTTTTTTTTCTTTCTTATTAATAAATTATTTTGTGTGCATATTCCCTAATTCTTTCATTAAAAATGACACTCACGGGAAAAGAACAATGAAATTACTGCAAACTGTTTGCTTAAAGACCATTCCTTGTCTTTGACAATCTTTATCTTAAAATTATCTCCGACATCTACTAAGAAATTCCACAACCACAGGCCATTTTAGTCTAGACAAGTAATATATAGCTCCGACAGAGAAACTGTATAACATCAATATCCTATATATATGACAAAATGCAAATCTTTGAAAAAATAATCACCTGTTTTCTATTTGACACGTTATAATATACAGTCTACTTGTATATCAATATATCTCTTATCATTGGGTGGGATGACATTTGAAAGAAAGAAAGATTTTCATTTTTTTTTAATATCTTAATTTTCTTTTGTGGAAAAAATTGAACCAACACATCAAGGGTGGTTAGTGGTATATATATTTGCCTTGCTGACAAACATTCACTTATTTATATTTCTGTTATAACACTGCATAATTAACAACTCAATGAATAATAAGATATCTGATTTTTGAATTACAAATGCATGTCAATTGTTTGATATCGATGCACGTTGTTTCATGCAAGTTCAATATTTTCTAGCCTATTTCAAGGGAAACAAACGTAGAGAAACAATAACATATAATTTGTCAAGTTTTCCAAGAAAACTCAGAAAAATTACATTTTAAAATGTCCACTCCTTGTTCTTTTTCGTGTTTAATATATGTGTATTTTGGCTAAAACAATAAAAGAGACAGCGGGTTCTGTGGTTATTGACTTTGCTTTCGATTTGGACTTGCGGCAAACACAGAATTTCACACAAGATCTATATCAATACGTGGTTAAAGTATCTTCGGCAATAATTTTCGGCAAGCAGGAATAAGTGGTTGATTGTACGATATGAAGTTCCGTTATTCCTAAGAACCCACCCATTTATACCCTTCATATCTCGTTGAAAAAAGAATGCGCCACAACAAACAAATTCCCACAATGCAAATAAAACTGTAAAACTGCACACACTACTTGAGCAAATATCAACAGTAAACAAATACACATACGCTATTAATAAAAAAAAAATCCTTCATTAATATATACTTCCAAAACTCTTTTTTGTTTATCAATTCTTAATTAATAAAGCATCGGTAATGCTGATTTAGTCCATAACGAAAATATTTTGTTTATCCACGGGATTATATTTACACCAGAAATAAATAATGCATAATGCAGTTATCTCGGTCTGTGTTACAAAGGTAAAATTTCTGACGACTTTACAATTACCATATGCACAATATATGCATATATGTGTGCACATTTGTGCAGCGACGGTGAACTTTGACCTAGAAAATTGTGCAGCGTCACATGAATAAATGTCATTGACATGCATTGGTGTAGTCTGACATGCAGACATAAGATATATCACAGTACAGACGTTAGGGGCGCACGATAAGTGGGTCATATATTTTTTTCTAAACATAAAGATTTTCTTTAAATAACGGTTGAGATTCTGTTAGAAATAAACATAACAAAATATTCATATTCATTACTGTTAAAACAAATTAACGAATGTATCCGTGTTTGTTGTATTTTCTTAAGAAAAATAAAATTTTACAAGTAGGGTTTAGTTAACTTAGACATTGATTCTTAACCCGAACTGAAGGGGTTATTGATCAGACCAATAATGTAGGACACATCAAACATCCATTTATTTGTATCTGATACAATAAATTATTCTTTAATTAAGAATTTGTCATTTACATTGATCAATGTAAACAATAATAAAAATAAACATAAATGGAAATGACTAGTGTATTTATATCAAATAATCAATATAAGTTCTCTCTAGTCCTCTGTAAAATTTCAGTCAAATTTCATAAATACACATTTCAAAAATCCTAAAGTCTACACAACTTGGAATTTCTGGGAATTGTTTATAAGGAAACGTGTAACAGAACAATATCTTAGATGTGACCATATGCGTTTAGCATAAAATCGATTAGACAATTTGGGTTGACCCGCCCAAGAGGCATTTCATTATTATAAGGAATATTCATTTATACACGTGTATTTATATTTTGAGAAGGCAATGTGTGAAAATAAGTGTTACCAAATTTCAAATGTGAATGAAATGAATTTAGGGGAAAAATACACACAAGTTGTTGAATAATTAATTTTTCTGTTTAAATTTATATTTTCATCAAAATGAAATAAATAGCACAGACTGAATTTCTTCAATTTGAGATTTAATATATAAATTGTATATAAATTTGAAATAGAAATAACGCCTTTAGTAAGTATCAAGACAATATTTACACATTTATTTACAACATGTGTTTGTTGCTACTGTCTGAAATTTTCACATGCTATTAATTTTTCCTATATATTTAATACAAACAATTTTTTCCATATAATATGTTTCTCGTAGAGATATTTTGTATATTTCATTTTCCGAATTTACGGGAAAAAATAAACACAAACCATTTTAAATTAAATATAAAAAAGTTTTAAAAAGAATACAACCTTATTTCAATCAAAAAATGGAATAAATCAAACCTGTTTCCACCAGGCCCTAGTCGTTGGTGATCATGATACGATTTACTATCATACCACATTCCGTAAATTGGACATTCCACCCGTCATTTGGGTAGCCAGTGTCCCGATTCCGTGACCTTTCGGCTTGTTGCAAATGGCCAGTCGATTACTCTTTATTACCTCCCTTACCAAGTCTCTGAAATATGAAATCGCTGTTAATCTATTTGCATTTTTAATTTTTTCTTTAAATTGTAAAATAATTGGACACATTGTTATTTTATTCTCACAAAAAATTACACTTAAATACATTCGAAAAATATCTACAATTTCGAACGAATGTCTGAAATGGGCATTCTCTTGTGTTGGAGGTAAAATGTAGAGCGTGGGAAAATGGCTGACGATGAAGCCGGCAAAATCGAAAACAAAGAACAAAGAATGGTAAAGATACACTGCAAGACACGTGTTGTTTCAGGAATTATAAAACAAATTACATTTATACGATTTTGTACTATATCGCTGTTTTTATCATTGGAGTTTCAGCATAGAAAGACGGCTGCTAACGTCACGTCTTACGATTTTACAGGCGTTTTTTGTCGAGATGTTTCTAAACTTTACTTGAGAACTTGAGTCAGAGACATCAATATGTTTCTGCATAAATTAAAGATTAAGGAACAGAGATTTCTAACTGTTTTTATTCCACTGCCATCCGAGCCAAAGACACGAACGAATGTGGGTCATGCATGTCGCCCCAAGACCAGTTTGTTGTGGTCTTACTCAGAATCAGAAAATATACTAGTAATATTGTAATACTGCAACATATACATCAAGAATATGTGCAAGTACACACAACAAGAGTTTGTAGAATGGAAAGTATCATTACACCGAAGCCATTGTGACTATATTTCATATATATTTTTTTTTCAAATGACACCATGCCAGATGAATTTTATCAAGCTAATCATCAATAATAGAAGTATTACTATTTTCCTATATGAATGCAAATCAACATTTTGTCAAAAATTCTTTGGTTGTCTGCAAATAAAGATGACTAACACATTTCGATATTACATGTATCAACAAAATCAAACCCTTCATACCCAAATTGGCCAATGATATTTAATTTTATACCTCATTTTATGAAATGACTATGCATTCATTCATCAATCATACAGCAAGTCATTTCCTCATTTCGTTTTAACAAGTAGAAATGAAAGCACCCCCATAAGAAGTGCAGCTCAAAATTCTCAACCAGAGAAAAGTCCCAGTTTAGGAAACTCTTAGTCATAACTATTCAATATTTATTTCAATGTAAACCGTATGTTTGGCAATGGGAGCATTTTCCCGTTACCCCGTATATAAAAGTCCTGTATGAAAGTCTCGAATTTTAGACATGACAAATAATGATAACGACATGATTCCAATTCATTCCAAGCATTCTGACTTTCAAGATATTCCCTTATGGACATTTGCGATCTCAGACATTTTGTTCCACTTCTGGGAGGTCATAATTAGCGTAAATTGTACTATTTAGTTACTTTTGGACATTGCTGGGATGTTTTGAGTAAGTTCCGGTTTTAACAAAAGGTGACACAGATCAGAACGAAAGATGCACCGGAGACGGAAATAAAAAGAATTGCAGCGATTGGGAATTTTCGTGTTTGGGGAATGGGGCTACCAGACGGCCCTACATTATACAGTTGCGTCATCCCTGAAAATACAAAAATCGGAAATCAATTTTTATACATTGAAAGAACAAATGTAAGAACATTGTTATAAAACCAATTGCTCCTCACCTCTGCAAAAATATGTGGCACAATCTGGTAAGGGTGAAGAGGAAATGAATGGATCCTAAACCTTGGCTAGTGAAGATGACAAAATGAATACCAATTTCAAATCATATTATTTTTTCTCCCTTATAAATTTTTTTCATTGCATAAAAAAGATTTGCTGAAGATTCTATTCCATACTTTTTAGCATTTTAGTATGATTCTTATGTTCAATCTGTGAAAGATTCAACACTGAATTTCTGCAAATGGCAAGACTGATTTAGTGGCTCACATGGTTTTGCACAGTAACAACAGCTGTGTGTTTAATTCTTTCTTTTTTTGCTCAATAACTCCCCTCTTGCAATTACATGTACATGTATATAGCATGTATAGAACACCATGCCACTTCCCAGATTTTTTGAGGATCAGAGATCACATATACTACAAATATAAACATGGTAAAATTACGGTACACAGAAATATCATGCATTGTTGTTTAATAAATGATGTATAAAACCGTTAAATTTTAATACATATTTATAGTCCACTGTACATGTACTAAAGACTAGTTTGAACCCCCTAGTGACGTGGAATAAAGTGGTTTGTAACCCATGTGCATTTGCAGTGATCACTGATGCCCTCCTTGCAGTTGTGTTAAAATAACAAGCATACTGCTGCTATTACTGCATGTGATGGTTAAAGATCAGAAGGCACATATGCTGCAAAAGAAAGCTCCCCGGGAATAGAAAGTTAATTTGTATGCACTTCAGTACATGTACAAGTAAATGAATTTAAATACTGGTAGTGTGCATAATGAGTATACTAGTAAGATTGATGCATGTTCATTAAAAAGTGCATTGTATACAGTAAATAAAATATTCTAATCTACAATATAAAGCTTGTTAATGAACACAATCTCGAGAGACTTTACATTGGTGTCCAAGCATTCTGAAAAGTAGAAAAAAATATTTTACGTACCTACATGTATCTTCCCTGAATGAAAAACTAGGGTTGCCAGGGTAACAGCAAACCATCAATATTTTAATTTAAGGCTCAAGAAAGTTGGTCTTTAAATAAAGACTATGATGAACATGAACTAAGATATTAGATAAGACATCCATGGGTAAAGAGACATGGATGTGGCCTTGCTCAACATACATCTAGCAATAAATTTTGCCGAAACTGGTGCTAGGGGCCTTCTTGAACTAAAAATGAAGTTTGAGCAAAAGCTCATTGTTAAAGGCCTCATGGTAACTTCAGATGAAGAACAACAATTAAATAGTTGTTCCATTGCTTTGTTTTACCATGAATTGGTAGAGACTTAGCCTCATGTGCATTTTCTCCCTATCCCTTAATTGCTTATTTTTTATCAAAAATCATATCTCTGTGACTTAATTATTCATGGTATACCTAGTGTATTTAATCAGTCATTGCATATGTACGCACCTTCTTGTTGGTAATTAAGTCAACATCCAGGCAAAATTTGGTCACTCTCACCTATATTTTCTGCATGATTGACTCACATTCAAGACTACATGTATGTCTGGGTTCATATCCCAGTATTTGTACATGGTAGGATGATCAGACCTTGCATGTTTATGTATCTCTCTACAGCATCTCTCCTTTTCAGCCATATTCAATCGCCACTTCCTGTTGACTGACTTAGTAATTTTTGTTTCGTCTGCGGAAAGCAAGACATAGGCATACAAAGTATGACAGCAACGGCGTTAACTTTATTTAAATACAGGATATTTTGACATTTGGTGTAGGAGCATCATGGTTGGTCCAGTAGTAGTACTAATGAAGTGCTACCTGACAGACAAAAAATCATGTGACCTTGACCTCAATCACAAAGTAAAGTCACCATGTTAAGTTTCTCTGAATAGATCCTTTTCTCAATAACTGTAAGTGGTAGGTCTATGATATTTAGTATATAAGTTGGTCTTGGGTAGTACATGTCAGTCTGGCATAAGACGTTTGTCCTTGGCCTCAATGTCACAGTCTAGTGATCACAATGAGTTTTTCTTATTTAGACTATAAGTGATAGGTCAATGATATTTAGTATGTAGGTTGGTCTTGGATAGTACATGTCAGTCTGTCATATGACTTTTGTCCTGACCTCAATGCCCATGTTAAGTTTCTCTGATTAAGTCCATTTCTCAATATTATAAGTGGTACATGTAGGTTGATAATATTTAATACCGGGGTATGTACAATGTAGATTGGTCTTAAGAAGGCTATGTCAGTCTTGCATATGACTTGTCCTTGACCTCAATTACATAGACTAGTGGCCATGTTAAGTTTTTCTTATTTTATTCATTTCTCATGCCAACATAGTGATTTTCAAATTTTTGTATTCAAAATGGTATTTTTTTTTGTGACACTTATCTCAGCAACTGCACATCACAGCCACTTTATACTTTGCATTGATCTTCAGTATGGCATTCTATACTGCTCTTCCCTTTTCGGCAATATCGAATTGTCATACCCTGTTTACAGATTTGGTGATTTTTTTACTTTCATTTTCCAAATGGTACTTTTTGTGTTGCCTGCACACCAAGTGTGGGGCCACATTTAAGGATCACTTTAGTCGTCGTTATTGTTGTTGTCGGGACTCGCGTCGTCCCACTTTTCTGTAACTTTTCTCTGCAACTACT
This sequence comes from Modiolus philippinarum, assembly GCA_002080025.1. NCBI lineage: Eukaryota > Metazoa > Mollusca > Bivalvia > Mytilida > Modiolidae > Modiolus > Modiolus philippinarum. The sequence goes on along the minus strand of MJUU01033292.1, from coordinate 166,081 downwards.
GAAATTTTGTATATGACTTCAGTATGGGGTTCCCTATTGCGCTGATTGAATTCAGGTCTGTAGGACATCTACTTCCTGTTAAACAACTTATAGAAATATGTTTACGACTACAGTAATGCAGGTGACACACGTCTTCCATGGAAGACCCACAATTTATTTTTGTCGCACTTTCTCAGCAACCACACATCACAGCCACCTGATACTTATTCGTCAAGGAGTTCTCAGCATGTGTATGTAGTAAAGATTTGATATTTGGTCAGAACCTTTTTATACGACCGCAAAAATTTTGAGGTCGTATAATGGTATGGTGCTGTCGTCGGCGTCATCGTCTGTAGACACTTGTGTTTTTGGTTAATAACTTAAGTTCCAGTTGATCAATCCTTACCAAATTTTAACACAATGTTCCTTTGCACAAAAAGAAGGCTTGGATATGTTTTTATACGACCGCAAAAAATTTGAGGTCGTATAATGGTATGGAGCTGTCGTCGTTGTGGTTGTCGTCCGTAGACACTTTTGTTTTTGGTCAATAACTTAAGTTCTAGTTGATCAATCCATATGAAATTTTAATACAATGTTCCTTGGCACAAAAGAAAGACTTTGACTTGTTTTGGTAATTGTGGCCCTGCCCGTTTCTAAAAAAGGGGCCAAAAAGGGGTGAAATTATATGTTTTCGCATTTTTGACTGTATAATCTTTATTATTTATTGGATTTTGATGGGGTTTGTTTCAGTGTGCTCCTGAGGAAATTTCCAATCTATATGCAAACGGATTTACGTAGCATGTAACGCTCACGAGATAAATGGGGCCCAACAGGGGAAAATCTTTAAAAAAAAAAAATTTTTTTTATTTTAAGTCCGATTTTGATGCAGTTTTTTCAATGGATTCCTTGTGAAAAATTAATATGGCGCTCAAATATAAGATTTTTGATAACTTGTTTCCTTTCCCAGATATGAGTGGCTGAAAGGGGCCAAAATTGCGAATTTTCAGATTATGTAGAATTTTTATTTTTCATCGGATTTCGATGGGATTTTTTTCTTTGGATTCCTCTTGATCTCAGCTTTCAGTACTATGTCAATGGATTTGGCGTAGCTCTTACTGTTTCCGAGCTACATGTGGTCAAAGGGGCCAAAATTGTGAATTTGCAGATTATGTAGAATTTTTATTATTCATCAGATTTTGATGGGATTTTTTTCTTTGGATTCCTCTTGATCTAAGCTTTCAGGAGTACATTGTAAGTCAAAGGATTTTGTGTAGGTCTTAATTACCGTTTCTGAGCTACAAAGGGTCAAAGGGGCCAAAAATGCAATTTTTCTAAATATGTCAAATCTTTATTTTTCATTGGATTTCGATGGGATTTTTTTCTTTGGATTCCTCTTGATCCAAGCTTTCAGTAGTATGCCAATGAATTTTGTGTAGGTCATATCGTTTCTGAGCTATAAAGGGTCAAAGGGATCAAAATGCATTTTTCTAAATATGTCAAATCTTTATTTTTCATCCGATTTCGATGGAAATTTTTTCTTTGAATTTCTATATATGGATGTAAAGTTTTAGTTGATAGTACATATTTTGCAAAGCTCTTTCTGTTTTTTTATCAGTAAGTGATCAAAAGGGTTGATTTTTTCCCTATATTGTTTCCAGCTAACTACTGTGTCGAGCTTCTTTTTGTGTCCATCTAATTATTGTGTCAAGCTCTTTACTGTGTCCACATTCACTTTAAACTACTTTTGTTGAAATTTCAGTGGTCGACATGCTGCGGTCGTATCATGCTGCGCTCGGCGTAGCCCTTTATTAATATTATGGCCCCTCCTGTTTTCAAAAAAGGGGCCAAAAAGGGACAAATTGGGTGTTTTCATAAATTGGGCTGTAGAATCTTTATTATATATCAGAATTTGATGGGATTTCTTTCTGTGTACTCCTGGGAAAATTTCCAATCTGGAATATGTCAACAGATTTCATGTTGGATGTACCGTTCATGAGATAAATAGGACCCAAAAGGGGTAAATCTCAAAAATATTGATTTCTTACTTTTTGTCCGTTTTAGATGCAATCTTTTGCAATAGGTTCCTTATGATAAATTAACATAGTGCTTAACAATTAGATTTTTGATAGTTGTTTCTTTTCAGAGCTATAAGGGGCCGAAAGGGGCCAAAATTGCAAATGCGTATATCACCTAAAATTTTTTATTTTTTATCGGATTTTGATGGGATTTTTTTCTTTGGATTCTTCTTGTTGTAAGCTTTCAGTATTAAATCAACAAATTTAGCATATCTCTTACCATTTTTTAGCAGTTAGGGTCAAAGGGGCAAAAATTGCAATTTTTCAAAAAATGTAAAATTTTCATTTGTCATCGGATTTCAATGGGATTTTTTTCTTTCAATTCCTCTTGTTGTAAGCGTTTGGTAGTATTTCAACAGATATTGCATATTTCTTACCATTTCTGAGCTAAAAGGGGTCAAAGGGGCCAAAATTGCAATTTTTAAAAAAATGCAAAATCTTTATTTTTCGTCGGATTTCAATGGGATTTTTTTCTTTGGATTCCTCTTGTTGTAATTAAAGCTTTTGGTAGTATGTCAACAGATTTTGTGTAACTGTTACTGTTTCTGAGCTTTAAGGGATTACAAGGACTAATCTACATGTTCCTTAGGCCTACTTTGTGTCCAGCTAATTACTGTGCCAAGCTCTTTACTGTGTCCACATTAACTTTAAAATACACTTGTTCAAATTTCAGTGGTCGAAATGCTGCGGTTGTATTATGCAGCGCTCGGCGTAGCCCTTTATTTATAATGAATTGTTCCATGTTTCCTCATTTCAAGTTTGCCACTCGTCATTTTCCTGTTTATTGTCTTGCCTGCGGCAAAAGTTGCCATAGCGATCCAAAATTTCATCGCCGGCACCGTCAACATTTATTTTATACCTGTGGTTAAAGTTTTCTAAACATGAATATCTTCATCAATTCTTTATGGAATCATTTGAAATTTGGACAGAAGCAAGAAAATGGTCAGAAAATTACTTTTAGCTGAAAAATTGGATTTTTTTTTTTATAGTTTTTCTGTTTTTTTTCCATATATTTGAAATTTATTTTAACCCTGTGGTTCAAGTTTTTAGTTCAGCTCAACGAAGTTGAGAGAGACTATTGGAGAACCCCCGGCGTCCTCGTCCGGGTCCACATTTGGGCATATATCTCTGCAACTACGCATGGTAGGGTCATCAAACTTTGCATGCAGTTGCATCTTGGGTTGACTGACAGCCACCAGGAAAATTGGGCCTCTCTGACCAATATTTCATGCTTGAATGATTAACATTCAAGTTTTCCGATGGTTCAGATCTCAGTCACTATACATGGTAGGATCATGAAACCTTGCATATGCATGCAACTCTGATGGTAGGTCAGCATCCAGGCAAAATTTGGTCTCTTTGACCTATATTTTACGCCTGATTGATTTACATTCAAGTTTTCGGATGAGTTCAGTTCTCAGTTACTATACATGGTAGGATCATGTAACCTTGCACATGTGTGCATCTCTGATGGAATGTCAGCATCCAGACAAAATTAGGTGACTTTGACCTATATTTTACACTTGATTGATTTACATTCAAGTTTTTGGACAAGTTCAGATCTCAGTCACTATACATAGTAGGATCATGTTACCTTGCATATACATGCAACTCTGATGATGGGTCAGCATCCAGGCAAAATTAGGTCACTTTGACCTACATTGTATATTTTACTCTCTATTGATTTACATTCAAGTTTTCAGATGAGTTCAGATAACAGTCACTATGCATGTTAGAATCATGTAACCTTGCATATGCATGCATCTCTGATGGTACATCAGCATTCAGGCAAATGTAAGTCACTTTGACTTATTATTTACACATGAGTGATTTGCATTCAAGTTTTTGGACAAGTTCAGTCCTCAGTCACTATACATGGTAGGATCATGTAACCTTGCTTATGCATGCAACTCTGATGGTTGGTCAACATCCAGGCAAAATTTTGTTACTGTGACAATGTGCCATAACGAGGTGAACTCTGTAATCGTTGATTATCTATGTTTTAGAAGTCAAATGAAGTTATTTATTTGACAAAAAGTGGTCAAAAGTTAGATGATGGTCAGAAAATTACCTCAAGCTGAAAAAATTGGAATTTTTTTTTATAGTTTTTCTGTATTTTTTTCAAATTTGGGCTTAGCTTTTTTGGCTAAAATATTTCAATGTTGGTTGTTAAGAGGTAGAATAGGGTCTTTGAATCTTAATACAATTACATTAACATTGACATTTTTTTTCATAAAATAGCAGAATTTTGCGAATATTACGGTTTCTGACTGATGACTTGTGAATGAAATAATAAATTGTCTTCAAACTTTGTATGTTACTTATTTCCCACAAAACTCATGCCAAGTTCCATTTCAGGTTCAGAAGTCAAAGGGGTTCTGGAGTTATGCCCCTTGAAACTTTGAAATTTTGCAAATTTTAGGGTTTCTGACTGGTAACTTGTGAATGAAATAATAAATTATCTTCAAACTTAGCTGGTAACTTGTTTACTACAAACCTCAGGCCAAGTTCGATTTCGGATTCAGAGGTCAAAGGGGTTCTGGAGTTATGACCTTTACACTTTGCTATTGTGTGAATTTTAGGGTTTCTGACTGATAACTTGTGAATGAAATAATATATTGTCTTCAAACTTACACTAGAGATGTCAATTTATTAATCTCCTACTCAAATTATTTAGTTTTTAATAATTTGAGTAGGAGAATAATACTGACCCTCAAAGATTAAGACTGACCTGCCAAGATTAATAATGACCCTCAGAAATTAAGAGTGACCTGCCAGGATTAATAATTTAACACTCCAGATTTTATCCATCTGAAGAGGATTTATAGGAAAAAGAAGGGAAACGGGGAATGTGTTAAAGAGACAACGTTCCAAAGGGGAGTAATAACAACTCAAAGCCACCATAAGATCTTCAAGGAACGGTGTGGAAACCCCACACCCAACTCCAGGTTAATCTCAGTTGGTTATTATTAATCTTGGCGGGTCAGTCTTAGTCTTCAGGGTCAATATTTTTCTCCAACTCAAATTATTAAAAATTGATAATATGAGTAGGAGATTAATAATTTGACATCTCTAGTGTTAGTAGGTTACTTGTTTACTACAAAACTCATGCGAAGTTTGATTTCAGGTTTAGAGGTCAAAGGGGTTCTGGAGTTATGACCCTTGACGCTTTGAAATTGTCTTCTAATTTGGTATGTAAGTTGTTTTCTATAAAACACAGGCCAGTCTTCTAATCTGGTGTGTAAGTTGTTTTCTACAAAACACTGGCCAAGTATAAATTTGGGTTCAGAGGTACACAGGGATCTGCAGTTATGCCTATTTAATCTTTGAAATTTTGTGAAACATTGCGGGGTATCATGTAATGCACCATTACAATTGTTAGCTCAGCTGACCCAAAGGGTCAGTGTGAGCTATTGCCATCATTTGGCGTCCGTCGTCCGTCCGTTAAACTTTTTACTTTTTCATCTTCTCCTCTGAAACCACTGAGGCAAATTCAACCATACTTTACAGGAATGATGCATGGAAGGTACTTAACAAAAATTTCTCATTTCATTCTGATCCGATAAAAAACATGGCCGCCAGCGCAGAACTTAGGTTTAACATGGGACCCTAAGGGAAAATTACATTTTCATCTTGTGCTCTGAAACCAGTGAAGNAAATTCATCCAAACTTTTCAGGAATGATGTACCAAAGGTCTTTAACACAGATTGCTCATTTCTTTCCGATCCGGCAAAAAACATGGCCGCCAGCATGGAACATGGTTTAACATTGGACCTATGGGAAAATCACATTTTCATCTTCTGCTCTGAAACAGCTGAAGCAAATTCAAACAAACTTTACAGGAATGATGTATGGAAATTACTTTATAAAGATTGCTCATTTCGTTCAGATCCGATAGAAAACATGGCCGCCAGCGCAGAACTTAGGTTTAACATTTTCATCTTCTGCTCCGAAACAGCTGAAGCAAATTCAACCAAACTTTACAGGAATAATGTACTAAAGGTCCTTAACAACAATTGCTCATATACTTCAGATCCGACAAAAAACATGGCAGCCAGCACGGAACATGGTTTAACATTGGACTCTATGGGAAAATCACATTTTCATCTTCTCTACTGAAACCACTTAAGTAAATTCAACCAAACTTTACAGGAATGATGTATGGAAGGTCCTTAACAAAGATTTGTTATATACCGGTAGTTCCAATCCAATAAAAAACATGGCTGCCAGCTTGGAACTTAGGTTTAACATTAATTGGACCCTGGGAAAAATCACATTTTCATATCTTCTGCTCTGAAACGGCTGTAGCAAATTCAACAAAACTTTACAGGAATAATGTACTTAAAGTCCTTAACAAAGATTGCTCATTTCCTTCTGATCCGACAAAAAACATGGCCGCCAGCACGGAACATGGTTTAACATTTGACCCTATGGGAAAATCACATTTCCATCTTCTCCTCTGAAACCACTGAAGCAAATTCAACCAAACTTTACAGGAATGGTGTATGGAAGGTCCTTTACAAAGATTGCTAATTTTATTTCAATCTGACAAAAAACATGGCTGCCAGAGCGGAACTTCGGTTTAACATTGGACCCTATGGGAAAAGTCACATTTTAATCTTCTCCTATGAAACCGCTGAAGCAAATTCATCCAAACTTTACAGGAATGATTTACGGAAGGCACTTTACAAAATTTGCTCATTTCAGTTTGATCCAACAAAAAACATGGCCTCCAGTGCAGAACATAGTTGNGTCTGAATTTTTCCCTTATAAGATTATGTGGTAAGGTAGTATAGAGGGTAGAGAAATCATAACTTTCAAGGGATTCGAAAGGGGCATTATAAGCATTTAATTTATCGAGAACTTCCAATGAATTTTTTACACTCCAAAAATGATTGATACCACTGTTGAACCATACTCTTCATTATCTTCTCTGAAACTATTCAAGAAAATTTAACTAAACTGTATTGGAATGATGTATTGAAGGTTCTTTGCAAAGATTACTCATTTCAATAGGATCAGACAAAAAACACTTGTGCCAATGGAGAACAGCTTAACATTAGACCTCATGGGTAAAATACATGGGAGATGGAGACATTTACTCTTCATATCTTTTTAGCTCACCTGGCCAAAGGCCATGTGAGCTTTTGCCATCACTTGGCGTCCGTCGTCCGTCGTCCGTCAGTTAGTCCTTTAACTTTTATTCAAAGATCTTCTCCTCTGAAACTACTGGGTCAATACTAACCAAACATGGCCTGAATCATCACCAGGGTATGCACTTTCAAGTTTGTGATTTTTATGTCCGTAGACCAAACAACATGGCCGCTGTTACTAAAAATAGAACTTGCTGTTTTTTGCAAATTACTCGAAAACAGTTACAGGTAATCAAAAATCTGAAATGGAGTAAAAATGATCAGCATGATGAGATCTACCCACTGTGCAATTTTGAAGAAAATCTGAAAACCAGTTTCGGAGTTATAACCCTTTTTCGGTAAAATTTTCAAAATTTTGTATATTTTATTTTTTATTTCAAAAAGTGTAACAGATAGAGGTCAAGTGTAAATTGGAAAAATGTTCAGCATATCAAGATCTACCCACCCTGAAATTTTGAAGAAAATCCATAAAACCTTGTAGGAGTTATTGCCCTTTTTTTCACCGAATTTTTAAATTTTGTATTTTTCGTCTTTTATTTCCAAAACTTTATAAGATGAAGATTAATTTAAACATGATGAAATGGTTGCCATGCTGTGGCGACTTCCAAACTGGTGTTGAAAATAGTATGTTGACAGCCATTTTCAAAATGGCCGCCAAAAAAAGGCGGGAAAATTCAACATTGTCGGAATTCAATGAAATTTGGTTTCCAAATAGATATTAATGTTGTGACTTCAAAACCTGCGTTGAAAATTGTTTGTTGACTGCCATTTTCAAAATGGCCACCACAAAAGGCGGGAAAATTCAACATTGTCTGATTTCAATGAAATTTGATGTCCAAATAGGTATTGATGTCACAACTTCAAAAGTTACAGTACAAACAGAGGCATTCAGTTAAAAATCACTCTGGTCCGACAATTTTCACCCTTGTCAACCTGGAATTCACAGGTTTTGTCGGTGTTTGTCCGGCAAAATTGTCGGAAAAATTTCACCCAGAAAATCATCGGTAATTTTCTTTGATGTTGGGTCAACTGATAAATGCCGGTGAAAGTCAGACTTCCTCCAGAATTGTCGGAGTTTTAGTGTCCTCATTGTCTCCTCAAAAGTTTAAGGCTAATATCAAGAGGAAAAAATAAACTCAATGACAACCGGGTTTCCTGTGACTTCCCTTTCAAAATCGTATTTCCGAACGTATTAATAAATGCCACGAATAAAAAAAAGTTACAATTGGATGGCTTCCACGAAACATATATTTATGTAAAAATATTTCCTGAATTTCCATTTGACCGAGAAAAGTGGGTTAAAACACGTCTAATTTCAAAACGTAAGCCTCCGTAGATTCTCATACTGCTAGACATGCTAGAATGTTCGGATTGCATGAAACTGCAGCATGGAATTTCTATTTTTATGACCAATCAAAATACAGCTTAGCCTTAGGGGATTCCCCGTAAAAATAGGCTCGCACGTATTGTTTGTGACAAAAATAGGAGCCAAAGACGTGGTCTCTTCCAAAATTCGCTGAGCCTTTTCAGAATTAAATTATAATCTCAGCAAAAGGAACTTTTATACTATTGGAAACTTCTTTCGGATAAAACACTTTTATGGAGATGTTAGCATAAAAAAATGAGAAAAGTTCATGGTCTGTTGAGCGTGACATCGAGTAAAAAATAACAAATGCTTTTATGGAATGTTAATTAACTCTTGGATCTGAATATTCACTGAAATATTCCCTGCAAGGATATGTGAATATTGATTTTCTCTGAAGCTATTTTTCTTAATTCAAAGTTATTAATAGCGTGCTATTTATAGGTCGTCACTCACTAAGATTAACCTTGACCTAACAAAACCAAATTACGCAATTTTAAGGCTGATATTCATGCACATTATTTGATAAGTAACAAATTATTTTATATAATATGATCTTTTAACAACTTTGAGTTCTGACAGTCACATATAATTCACGATGTTCATACCAATTATAAGTTATTTTCTGCCATACGCCAAGGACGTTATTAGTCCTTGCATATGCATATTTTCTAAAAATATCCTCTTGATAATCCGACTATTTGAAATATAAAAAGCAAGCTTTTCCAAAATAATTAAATGCACTTAGAGATATTTACTTCGTATACACAAGTAGATAAATGTTGACAAGTACAATTAACAACAGCAGGTGAGTTAATCCTCTGTTTATCAGTTTCTCAGATATCCGTGAATGTCGGGTTTGTTGTCGGACATTCACCCCATTTCACACACAATCCACCAACGTCGGATTTGAGTGATTTTCAACTGAATGCCTCTGTTTGTACTGTATGTTGAAAATTGTTTGCTGACTGCCATTTTCAAAATGGTTGCCAAAAAGGCGGGAAATTTAAACATTGTCCTATTTCAATGAAATTTGGTTTCCAAATAGATATTGTTGTTGCGACTTCTGCAAAATCGATGTTGAAAATTGTTCGTATTTCAAAACTGGTGTTGAAAGTGGTCTTTAGCAAGAACGTTTTTTGTCAAAAAGCCCAACAAAGAAATCAATGTAAAACATGATCAGACTTCAAGATATTGGTGGTTTTCGAGGTACTAAAGTTTGAGAGACTGATGATAAACTGTATAACTTACAATGTTACCACGATTTTGGCAACAGAAAGCCAGGTGAGCGATACAGGCTCCTGGGAGCCTCTAGTTAGCTCACCTGACCCTATACCAGTAGTCCTAGGCACTTGATATTTGACATGCAGTTGCATCTTGGGAATACATACCAATTCCTTGCCCATGAATGATCACTTTAATTTTTGTCTTGCCCACAACGAAAGGCGCGGAAAGCGAGACATATGCGTACAGAGTATGAAGGCCACGGCGTCGACGGCATAAACTTTGTTAAGTTTTTGTGATTAGGTCAGTTTCTCAGTAACTACAAGTGGTAGGTCAATGATATTTGTTATATGGGTTGGTTTTGGGTAGTACATGACAGTCTGTCATATAATTTTTGTCCTTGACCTCAATTTCACTGTCTAGTGAGCATGTTAAGTTTTTGTGATAAGGTTAGTTTCTCAGTAACTACAAGTGGTAGGTCAATGATATTTGGTATATGGGTTGGTCTTTGGTAGTACATGGCTGCCTGTCATATGGCTTTTGTCCTTGACCTCAATTTCATGGTCTAGTGAGCATGTTAAGTTTTTGTGATTAGGTTAGTTTCTCAGTAACTGTAAGTGGATGGTCAATGATATTTGGTACATGTATATGGGTTGGTCTTGGGTAGTACATGGCTCTCTGTGATATGGCTTTTGTCCTTACCTCAGTTTCACGGTCTATTGATCAAGTTAAGTCTTTCTGATTAGGTCAGTTTCTCAGTAACTATAAGTGGGAGGTCAATGATATATTGGTATGGGTTGGTCTTGGGTAGGACATGGCTGTCTGTCATATGGCTTTTGTCCTTGACCTCAATTTCACAGTGTAGTGAGCATGTTAAGTTTTTTTCTGATGAGGTCAGTTTCTTACTAACTGTTTATTGTAGGCTAATGATATTTGGTATGTGGATTCGGCTCATGTAGTACATAATAATTTGCTATATTTTCTGCCTGTGACCTCAATTTCATAGTCTAGTGATTATGTTAAGTTTTTCAGTATATATCAGTGGTAGGTCAATGATATTTGGTATGTGGATTGATCTTTTGTAGTACATGACAGTCTGCCAATATTACTTCTGTCTGTGACCTCAATTTCATGATCTAGTGAGCATGTTAAGTTTTTATATGACCGCAAAAATTTTGCGGTCGTATTATGGTATGGCGCAGTCGTCGGCGTCTGTGGCAAGCATAACTTTGTTTCTAGTGGACAGATCATCTTCAAATTTCA
>MJUU01033292.1:116812-133195 GCA_002080025.1 Modiolus philippinarum | reverse complement strand
AGGACTACAGCAAATTCAACCAAACTTAAAAGGAATTATGTACTAAAGGTCCTTAACAAAGATTGCTCATTTCATTCAGATCTGATAAAAAAACATTGCAGTCAGCACCGAACTTAGGTTTAACATTTGACCCTATTGGAAAATTACATTTTCATGTTCTCCTTTGAAAGGACTGAAGCAAATTCAAACAAACTTTACAGGAATGATGTACTAAAGGTCCATTACAAAGATTGCAAATTTTATTTCAATCTGACACAAAACATGGCCACCAGTGCGGAACTTAGGTTGAACATTGGGCCCTATGGGAAAAGTCACATTTTAATCTTTTCCTCTAAAGCTGTTGCAGCAAATTTAACCAAACTTTACAGGAATGATGTACAGAAGGTCCTTAACAATGATTGTTCATTTTGTTCCGATCCGACAAAAAACATGGCAGCTAGCACGGAACATAGTTAAACATTGGACCCTATTGGAAAATCACACTTTCCTCTTCTGCTCTGAAACAGCTGTAGCAAAGTCAACCAAACTTTACAGAAATGATGTAAGGAAGGTCTTTTACAAAGATTGCTCATTTCTTTCTGATCCAATAAAAAACATGGACGCCAGGCTGGAACTTGGGTTTAACATTAGATCCTTCTAGTACGTATACGGGAAAAATCACATTTTAAGCTCACCTGGCTATGCCAGGGTGAGCTTTTGCCATCACTTTGCGTCTGTCATCCGTCCGTCGTTCGTCGGTCCGTCGTTCGTCGGTCCGTCCGTCGTTAGCTCACTTTTAAAAATCTTCTCCTCTGAATCTACTGGAGGGATTGGTTTGAAACTTTATAGTAATCATCTATGACATGTCCTGTACAAACGATCCTCATTTTATTATGATCCGATGAAAAACATGGCCACCGGTACTAAAAATAGAACCTAGGGATAAATTGCAGTTTTAGCCAATAACTCAAAAACCGATGCAGATATAAAAAATCTGACATGGAGTAAAAATGTTCAGAATGCCAAGATTTATCTACTCTGCTATTTTGAAGAAAATTGGAAAACCCGTCTGAGAGTTATAGCCCTTTTTCCGTAAATTTTTCAAAATTTGTGCATTTTTTATTTCAAAAACTGTAACAGATAGAGGTGAAGTGTAAATTAAAAAGATGTTCAGCAAATCAAGATCTACATACTTTGAAATTTTGAAGAAAATCCAAAGGTCTGTGTATGATTTATTGCCCATTTTTCACCATTTTTTTTTGGCCATATATATGGTTATGGGTTATTTCCCTTTAAATTCTGTGTTCAAATCTTCTTTAGTTAAGTTTTCTCTTTTAAGCTTTAGAGAAATTCCCTTATATCACTTCATTAAAAAAATTATTTCTACCATAATTAAGAGCAAAAACAGTGTTTTTTGTGCAAATTTTTGCAATTTTTTGCAAAAATACTTTCTTAATCTTTACCTTATTTCATGTAATAATGTTTTTCCTATATAAACATATTGTGTACATTACTGGGTCACTATGATCTCTGCTGACATGTATGTTGAAGTAGTTTATCAGCTTCATAGACTGCTTAATGTTAAAAATATTAGTAAATAAAGACTTAGTGAGCAGTTGATGAAATTAACCTGAATGGATTTGAACAGAACTTGGCATTAATGATGCTTATGAGGTGCTGACTATAATATATATATGTATTGTGACTTTTATGCCGAAATGTCATCCAACATGNAGCTCACTTTCAAAAATCTTCTCCTCTGAATCTACTGGAGGGATTGGTTTGAAACTTTATAGTAATCATCTATGACATGTCCTGTACAAACAATCCTCATTTTATTATGATCTGATGAAAAACATGGCCACCGGTACTAAAAATAGAACCTAGGGATAAATTGCAGTTTTTAGCCAATAACTCAAAAACCGATGCTGATATAAAAAATCTGACATGGAGTAAAAATGTTCAGAATGCCAAGATTTATCTGCTCTGCAATTTTGAAGAAAATTGGAAAACCCGTCTGAGAGTTATAGCCCTTTTTCCGTAAATTTTTCAAAATTTGTGCATTTTTTATTTCAAAAACTGTAACAGATAGAGGTGAAGTGTAAATTAAAAAAATGTTCAGCAAATCAAGATCTACATACTTTGAAATTTTGAAGAAAATCCAAAGGCCTGTGTATGATTTATTGGCCGTTTTTCACCATTTTTTTTGGCCATATGGTTATTGGTTATTTCCCTTTAAATTCTGTGTTCAAATCTTCTTTAGTTAAGTTTTCTCTTTTAAGCTTTAGAGAAATTTCCTTATATCACTTCATTAAAAAAATTATTTCTTCCATAATTAAGAGCAAAAACAGTGTTTTTGTGCAAATTTTTGCAATTTTTTGCAAAAATACTTTCTTAATCTTTACCTTATTTCATGTTATAATGATTTTCCTATATAAACATATTGTGTACATTACTGGGTCTTCAGTGGCGAGTCACTATGATCTCTGCTGACATGTATGTTGAAGTAGGTTATCAGCTTCATAGACTGCTTAATGTTAAAAATATTAGTAAATAAAGCCTTAGTGAGCAGTTGATGAAATTAACCTGAATGGATTTGAACAGAACTTAAAGCATTAATGATGCTTACGAGGTGCTGACTATAATATATATATGTATTGTGACTTTTATGCCTAAATGTCATCCAACATGGCCATCTGCAGTGAACTTAATTTATTACTCGACTGTATGGAAAGAGCATACAAAGAATTTTTTATCTGAAACAACTTGGCTAGTCACAATGTATCTTAGATGGTCCCCTTCAAAACAGATGTCCTTCAAGTCTGCACCTTATGCAAATTGGCTACCAATGGGAAACAAAGTTTAATATAGGAGTACATTCAAAGATCTTCTTCTTTAAAACCATTTGGCCAGTTGGAAATAAACTTTGGCACAATACTTAACTTTCTTTAAAATTGTGTCCTGCAGATCCATCCCTTATCCAAGATGGCATGCAATAGGGAAAATAGTTAAATTAAAGTTGGATCATATAACACATAGTTTGAAAATGAGACCCTTTATCATATAAGTTGATTTGAAGTTATGTATTGGCCATGGTCCAGGTGAGCGATACAGGCTCTTGAGAGCCTCTTGTTATCTTCTCCTCTGAAACCAGTGAAGCAGATTCAACCAAACTTTACAGGAATGATGTATGTACTTTAATTAGGTCCTTAACAAAGATTGCTCTTTTTTCCGATCAGAGAAAAAACATGTCTGCCAGCACGGAACATAGTTTCACATTGGACCCTATTAGAAAATCACATTTTCATCTTCTCTTCAAATTCTGAGACCACTGAAGCAAATTCAACCAAACTATGCTAAAGGCCCTTAACAAATATTACTCATTTTGCTCCATTCCAATAAAAAACATGGCTGCCAGCGCACGGAACATAATTCAACATTGGACCCTAAGAATCACATTTTCATCTTCTCTTCTGAAAGCACTCAAGCAAATTCAACCAAACTTTACAGGAATGATGTACTAAAGGTCCTTTTCAAAGATTGCTCACTATGTTCTGTTCCGACAAAAAACATGGCTGCCATCGTGGAACTTGGGTTTTACATTGGACCCTATTAGAAAAATCACATCTTCATCTTCTCCTCTGAAAGGACTAAAGCAAATTCAACCAAACTCAAGACAAATTTTGTACTAAAGGTCGTTTTAACCTGGATATGGGATGTTGTCTCCTTGACATTAACCTTTTTCCTTTCTTTTTCATACTAAACAAAGATTGCTCATGTCATTCAGATCTGATAAAAAAAACATGCAGCCAGCACGGAACTTAGGTTTAACATTGGATCATGTGGGAAAAGTCACATTTTAATCTTCTCCTCTTTTCATTATCTTCTCTGAAACTATTCAAGCAAATTTGACTAAACTGTATTTGAATGATATATTGAAAGTCCTTTGCAAAGATTACTCATTTCAATAGGATCAGACAAAAAACACTTGTGCCAATGGAGAACATAGCTTAACATTAGACCTCATCGGTAAAGGTCTTGCATGGCATAGAAGCATTTTATCAGGTGAGAGATACAGGCTCAGTCTCTGAGCCTCTAGTTTTCTCTAGCTAGAAAATTAAAACGTCACACCTATTTTTTTAACCATGTATAAGCTAGATTCTGAGTACAATGCATATACCTATGTAGAACCATATTATGTTAGAATTGGAATCTGCCATATGGAATATAGAAAATGTTTCAATAAAGAGAAACATTGAGAAATATTTCTGTGCAGTGTGAGCAACAGTGTGAGTGTCAGTAACTACTAGACCAACTTTCCAGCATGCCAACCCTTTTAAGCTGAGTTCTCTGCAAACAGTTTAGGTAAGAGGAGTTCACATATAATTATTGGTTTAGTCCAGCTGGATAATGTTTAAATTTAAAGAAGTTTCTTATTTTAAGTAACATTGGATAATGTTTTGTCCCAGTTCGGGATAATGTTTAAGTAAGGTCACGGTTCAGGATAATGTTTAAGTAAGGTCCCGATTCAGGATAATGTTTAAGTACAGTCCCAGTTCGGGATAATGTTTAGGTACGTTTTTTTATGTTTGAACAATTTACCTATCTGAAAAATTACCCAGCTTAATAGGGTTGCATACATGAACATGTTACTAGATAATGTACTTTGTAAGAGTTTAAAAGTTGTTTCAGTAATACATGTGTTATGGTAGTATGCAAGAGATGAAGCTCTTTAATGGAAGACTTACCATATTATTTTAGTGCTGAACTATTGATGGAAAATGAATGTAGCTAAAAAGACGCAACGAAAGCTTATTTTAGAATTTTTGTTAAGACTTTGAAGTAAATGAACTCTTAATTTCTTTTAGCCCAGCCTTTCCAGCAAGTAAACTTTTTGAGTATCATTGGCCACAGGAACCAAACTCAGGAGGAGACTGGTTTTTCTTACAAGAACAACTTAGTGATTTTCTGGAAGTAAAATCCTTCAGAAGAAAATTTCCAGGTAATTGCCATAATTTTATGAAAATTTCCAGGTAATTGTATTAATTTCATGAGATTACATTGAAGATCTGTAATGTTGTGTAAGAATGTTTTCTTGGGATGAACATCATGAACATGAGGAAATCAGAAGAGAAGACATAAAATTCCTTACATGATTGAAAGTTACCCTGATCTTTAATTTTGAATGAATGTAAGCGCCTATTTTTCCATAAAAAACAGATAGGATCATATGGAAGCCTATACTGTGTGAGCAGAGCCACTGCCATGGCCATTTTAATGTCCTTGCGACAATGTCATAGTGCTGTCAGGTTTTCTATGGCATTTATAGTCATTGTTGTATCACAAAAAATCAAAACTTACCCAGAGGATGCATGCATAGTTTATCAGTGGGTTATATTATTATGTACTGAAAACCTTAATTTAGAGAAAAAAGTTTTTAAACTACTGCATGTTTACTTCCTGTTTAATGCAGGCAGCACTAGTCTTCAAAAAAGATTTACCACCAAGTTCTAGTAACAATGAAATTGGAAGATATAATGTTCATGATCAGTTTGTGGACAAAAATCTTGCTGTTTTTCAAAATTTCCTTTACATTTAGTGGCTGTTCAAAGAATTATGTAGAACTTGTTTTGTAGCTCTCCGGGAAGAATGTCCGGATAGCTATTGTCATACCCCCGGTGTCGGCGTCGGCGTCGTCAGCAAAAACTTTAACCTTGCTTGTGGAATGGAGACCTTAAAGAGATTGGATGTTGATATTTAGTATGTGGCTTCCTTGTAATGAGAGCTTTCTTGTGGTACCATATTTGTAGACTTATTGACCTTGACCTTGCCCTTTGGGCAATTTTTAAAAAAACTTTAACCTTGCCTCTAGAAGGCAGGCTTTTAGTGGTAGGGTGTTTATATTTGGTATGTGACTTCCCTATGATGAGAGCTTTCTAATGGTACCATATTTGTAGACATTTTGACCTTGACATTGACCTAAGGGCAATTTTTGAAAAACTTTAACCTTGCCTCTAGAAGGTAGGCTTTTAGTGGTAGGGTGTTCATATTTGGTATGTAACTTTCTTATGATGAGAGCTTTCTAGCGGTGCCATATTTGTAGACATTTTGACCTTGACCTTTCCCTGAGGGCAATTTTTGAAAAACTTTAACCTTGCCTCTAGAAAGTAGGCTTTTAGTGGTAGGGTGTTTGTATTTGGTATGTGACTTCCTTATGATGAGAGCTTTCTAGTGGTACCATATTTATAGACATTTTGACCTTGACCTATCCCTGAAGGCAATTTTGGAAAAACTTTAACCTTGCCTCTAGAAGGTAGGCTTTCAGTGGTAGGGTGTTCATATTTGGTATGTAACTTCCTTATGATGAGAGCTTTCTAATGGTACCACATTTGTAGACATTTTGACCTTGACCTTTCCCTGGGGGCAATTTTTGAAAAACTTTAACCTTGCTTATAGAATTTAGTTCCTTAGTGGTAGGGTTTTCATATTTGGTATGTGACTGTTTTGTGATGAGAGCTTTCTAATGGTGCCATATTTGTTGACATTATGACCTTGACCTTACCCTGAGGGCAATTTTTTAAAAACTTGAACAGTGTTTTTGGAATGTTGACATTTAGTGGCAAGGTATTCAATTTCGGTATATCACTTCCTTATGATGATAGCTTTCTGATGGCACCATATTTTTAGACATTTTGACCTTGACCTTGCCCTTAGGGCAATTTTTTTTAAAAGTTTAAGCTTGTTTCTAGAAGTTAAGTGTTTACTTATAGGGTGTTTATATTTTGTTTGTGACTTCCCTATGGCGAGGGCTTTCTGGTAGTACCATTGCTGTAGACATTTTGACCTTGACATTGCCCTGGGGCAATTTAAAAAAAAAAAACTTGAACCCTGTTTATAGAAGTTATTAGTCCCCTACCGGCTTCGCCGAAGGGGACTTTAGGTTTGCACTCCGTCAGTCTGTCAGTCCGTCCGTCAGTCTGTCACACTTAGTTTTCCAGACTTTTTTCCCAAAATATAAAAGATATTTATCTAATATTTGGTATGTAAGTCTACTGCTATGAGTTACAGATCAAGTTCGAGTTTGGTTCCGGTCCATTGATATTTTACAGAGTTATGGGCCTTGGACTTAGCAAATTTCGGTAAAATATAGGTTTTCTGGACTTTTTTTCTAAACCGTTACATATATTAAGCTAATATTTGCTATGTGAGTCTACTGCTATGAGTTACAGATCAAGTTCGAGTTTGGTTCCGGTTCATTGATATTTTACGGAGTTATGGGCCTTGGACGTAGAAAATTTTGGTGAAATATAGGTTTTCCGGACTTTTTTGCTAAACTGTTAGAGATATTAAGCTAATATTTGCTATGTGAGTCTACTGCTATGAGTTACAGATCAAGTACGAGTTTGCTTCCTGTCCATTGATATTTTACAGAGTTATGGGCCTTGGACTTAGAAAATTTCGGTAAAATATAGGTTTTCCGGATTTTTTTTCTAAACCTTTACAGATATTAAGCTAATATTTGCTATTTGAGTCTACTGCTATGAGTTACAGATCAAGTTCGAGTTTGGTTTTGGCCAATTGATATTTTACGGAGTTATGGGCCTTGGACTTAGAAAAATTTGGTAAAATATAGGTTTTCCGGACTTTTTTTCTAAACCGTTACAGATATTAAGCTAATATTTGCTATGATAGTCTACTGCTATTAGTCAAAGATCAAGTTCGAGTTTGGTTCCAGTGCATTGATATTTTATGGAGTTATGGGCCTTGGACTTAGAAAATTTTGGTAAAATATAGGTTTTCCGGACTTTTTTTTCTTAACCGTTACAGATATTAAGCTAATATTTGCTATGTTAGTCAGTCACTATGGGTTACACATTAAGTTTGAGTTTGGGTTGGGTCCATTGATTTTTGATGGGGAATGGACTTGGTCGTAGAAAATTTTGGTAAATTATAGGTTTTTCTAAACTTTTCCAAATATTGAGCTATTATTTGCTATGGGCCTTGGACTCGGGAAAACTTTTTTCTTTTAACTAGATTTGCTGGTATAACACAGAATCATTCCACCGGTAGGGGACTTCTGCATTGCATTGCAATACGATCCACACTTGTTCTTTTAGTGATAGGGAGTTCCTGTTTGACATGTGGCTTTCTTATATCACATTTAAGGTATTTATCACATACAATTACAAAAATGTATAACCTAAAAATTAATTGTGCATTGCGGTTACTCTTATCCTTAGCAAGCTATGTTGTCTTCTGACAACTCTTGTTGTTCGATTTAATTTAACATGAAATGCACAGGAAATTTTCAAAAAGGGAAAGACTTTTGTCCACATTATACTGTAGATGTCAGCTAGACATGAACTTATATATTGAATCTTGGCACCTAAGGAGTGGTTCCAGGTGCTCAGTGGCCATCTAATTGATGGCATTCCCCAGTGGTTTTTAACTCACCTGGCCTAAAAGGCCATGTTAGCTTTTGCCATCACTTTGCGTCCTTCGTCCGTTGTCCGTCTGTCCGTCCGTCTTCCGTCTGTCCGTCGTCCGTCAACAATTTCAAAAATCTTCTCCTCTGAAACTGCTGAGCAAATTGTAAGCAAACTTGGCCTGAAGCATCACCAGGGTATGCAGTTTTAAAAATTGTGTTCGATTAGTCCGAAGACCAAACAACATGGCTGCTGTTACTAAAAATAGAAAATAGGGGTAAATTGCTGTTTTTTGCAAATAACTCAAACACTGTTACAGATATCAAAAATCTGACAGGAGTAAAAGGGATCAGCATAGCAAGATCTACCTACCCTGCAATTTTGAAGAAAATCCGAAAACCCGTCTTGGAGTTATTGCCCCTTTTCCGTAAAATTTGCAAAATTTTAACTTTATTAATTTTTTATCAGAAAAACTATAAGAGATAGAAGTCAACTTTAAATTGCAAAAATGTTCAGCATGTCAAGATCTACCCACCCTGAAATTTTGAAGATAATCCAAAAACCCTTGTAGGAGTTATATTGCCCTTTTTTCACGGAATTTTTATATTTTTCATCTTTTATTTCCAAAACTATAGAAGATGAAGGTTAAGTAAAAATTGATAAAATGTTTGCAATGCTGTGGCGACTTCAAAACTGATGTTGAAAATTATTGGTTGACCGCCATTTTTAAAATGGCCGCCAAAAAAAGGCAGGAAAATTCAACATTTTCCGATTTCAATGAAATTTGGTTTCCAAATTGATATTGATGTTGCGACTTCAAAACCGGTGTTGAAAATTCTTTGTTGACAACCATTTTCAAAATGGCCTCCAAAAAGGCGGGTAAATTCAACATTGTCCGATTTCAATGAAATTTGGTTTCCAAAAAGGTATTGATGTAGCAACTTCAAAACTGATGTTAAAAATTGTTCGTTGACCGCCATTTTCAAAATGGCCGCCAAAAAAGGCGGGAAAATTCAACATTTTCCGATTTCAATGAAATTTGGTTTCCAAATAGATATTGATGTAGCAACTTCAAAACTGATGATAAAAATTGTTCGTAGACCACCATTTTCAAAATAGCGGGAAAATTCAACATTGTCTGATCTCACTGAAATTCGGTTTCCAAGTGGATATTGATGTCGTTACTGCAAAACCAGTGTTGAAAAGTTTGTTGACTGCCATTTTCAAAATGGCCGCCAAAAAGGCGAGAAAATTCAACATAGTCCGATTTCAATAGAATTTAGTTTCCAAATAGATATTGATGTCGTAACTTAAAGATATGGTGTTAAAAAATGCTGTTGACTGCCATTTACCAAATGATGTCCCGACTTCAAAACTGCATGATGTCGAAAGTGGTTCGTAATTGGCAAGACAATTTTTGTCAAAAAAGCCCAACAAAGAAGTACAGTAAAACATGATGTCTCCTTGACATTTACCCCATTTCCTTTCTTTTTCATGATCAGACTTAGAATAGAATCCAAGTTAATGGTGGTGTTTGCTCTACCAAAGTTTGAGAGACTGAAGTTCAACTGTATAATTTACAATGTTAGCAGCTTGATTGTGGCAACTGAAAGCCAGGTTAGCGATATAGGCTCCAGGGAGCCTCTGGTTAGGTGAATACCCTGCCTATGCAGGGAAGTCAGGTCATAATACATGTATTGAAAACCTGACTCAGACTGCTAGCCATGTTGAACAAACTGTAGGGTAACCCCAAGTTTCATGCAGTATCAAGATCCCTTCTGAATTTTTTGTTGAAAGAGCAGACTCATTGGGGTCATATAGTTTGCAAAAATTTCGTGCCCCTATCAAATTTATCCCTTTTTAGCTAACCTCATGAAGTGAGGTTCTTATGTGATGCCTCTAAGGTCAGCGTCCGTGTCAGTTTCCTGTTAGGAAGAATGATTTAAGTCCATTCCTGCTTACTGACAAGTCCCACATCAACCATATTGGTATGCATGATGCATTTTGGGATGACAATAACATTGTATGCTTTGGATGTTGTCGGTGACCTACATTTTACACATGAGCGACTTGGTTAGGTAGAATGGGTAATGTCAGTTCCCGCTTACCGACATGGTCCCCATCAACCATATGACGACAACAATGCATGCTTCAGATGCTGTCTGTGACCTACATTTTTAGCATGAGCAACATGGTAAGGTAGATTAGGTCAAGTCCATTCCTGCTTGCTGACATGTCCAACATTAACCATATTGGTATGTATGATGCATTTTGGGATGACAGCTGCACAGAATGCTTTGGATGCAGTCTGTGAACTACAATTTATGCATGAACAATCTGTTAAAAAGAATGATGATCGTCAATTCCTGTTTACTGACATGTTTAAAATGTGACAATGCTGCACATCAAGGTGACCTAAGCAAGCTGTGGCTGCTTTCTATGTTTATACTTGCAATCAAATTTTCCAATCCAACCTAAAATTTTTGAATTTATTGACTTTTACTCTTGTTGAAAAATCTGAAATATTGGATACTGGACTTTTAACAACTAATCACTCAATCATGTATAATATCCTATAGGATAGACTTTCGTGTCTCAAAAATAATAACTTGTGTATAATTTTTTAAATAATTAAACTTTCAGAACTTAAGGTACTTCACACCTTTGAATGAAAGTAATGTGAATTTCATAATAGTGTTCTGAATTAGAAGAACTTAATAAAAGGTTGACAATGACCAGAAAAGAAAATAGGTGCATGTGTTGATTTTTAGATACATCAAATGGGTTTTCACAGGGTTTGTACACGAATTTTGGACTCAGGAAAATCGAGTGAAGGAGTAATGTTAGTTTCATGAAATTTTGTCCAAAATTCCTAAAAATACATGCTTTTAAAGTACACACAAAAAGTGTGTATTCATGGGTAAATATTTTACTTGGAAAAAGACAGAGGAGTCTACACATCTGACCAAATGTCAGAAATCAACGGTGGAAACTACTTTAAACATGATATTTTCTTTAATAAGGATTCCCGAGAAAAGTGTTTTTTCAGGTGTTCATTTGAATGACAGTAACTCAGGATAGTCTTGTAAAATTTTTTAACCAACAATATTAAACATTTAGCGTTACAATGTGGTCAGCTTAAAGGTCAATTTTAAGTTTGACTTTTGTTCATTATTTAGCAGTATATATTTACCAAACTTGTTGTGAAACAACATTACAATCATGACAATAATTAGGAAAATTTGTTAAAATCTAGAATTATGATTATTTTGTGAATTTTTTGTTGATTATTTTATAATTTATATTATTAGAATTAAGCAGAAGACCAGTTGATATGAAGGAAAGGGAGTTTCTTAGAGACAGATTAGTTGTTACAGAAACCCAATGTGATTTAGGTAAATACAATAACGCCTGGAATAATTTATTATTTCAATTAGAACTGTCTATACAAGACTCCATACTTAGTTTTCCAACACAAATATGGCCTGTCTTATCTGTACTTCTGAAACAAAAACAAATCCAAGTGATGTTGTTTAAACTGGTCTCATTGTATAGTTATTTAAAGATCAGATGTGCATAGAATGAAATGGATGTAAAGAGCACTCGCATGTATTATGACTCCAATATCAACAGGCTACTAAAAATACACAAAAGTGACATCCTAGCTATCTAATAATGTATACAAAACAATACTGTCAGTTGACCGTCTGTACCTCCAGCAATGTGGACAACCTAACACTGACAAAATACAAAACCCTAAGTGACCTCCTGAACTTCCAGCAAATTGGAAACCAAACTATGTCAATATGCATGACCCCACACTGACAAATGAAGTCTTGCCCATCCAGCAATTTGGGCAACCCAACTCTTATATGTACATCCCAGCTCTGACAATATGTACATCCCAACAATGACAGGTGACATCCTAGCTTTCCAGTAATGTATACAGAACAACAATGACAGATGACCTCCTTACTATGGCTAACAGTATTGATTAGTCTTCAAGCCTTTGTACAATGTATACAAGCCAACACTGTCAGTTGACCTTGTTTCCTTCCAACCACAATGAAATAAAAAAAAACATTGTCTAGTGAATATTTCTTTTATAGCAATCAATTCTAAGTTTTGTTCATTTATTCAGCATGCATTAAGATGCTGTTTCTGATATAGGTTTAACTGCTGTAAGAAGTGAGGAAGTCTTAGATATGATGGCAAGAGATTATCCGGAGAAATATCGTGTAAGTATAATATATTATGATTGATTTTATAGGAAAGACATTGATCATATATTACTCTTTATATACTCCTGTTTATAGTATACCATTGGTATACAAGCACCAGAAAGGCATGATCAGTATATATGAGTGACTTTTGTGATAGACAGTTCTTGAGATATGTTCCTGATAAAAAATACAACCTGTCAAATCCGGAACCTTTGTAAAACAAACCTCCGTCTAAAGCAACAAAATATTTAGTCAAAGAGTATTTGCTTCTACGTACACTGAAACCTGTCAAAATGGAACCCCTCTGGAACTGAAGAATTTGTTCTGTTTAGACAGGTGTTCAGTTTATGCAGGTTCAAAATATTAGTGGAGCAATGAAATTCAAAAAGGCTTCTAGTTTAGGATTTTAATCAACCCACCTAACATCAGGCTATATTATACACAATTCGAAATGTCATTTTGTTCTCTTTCCATTTTCACCGTTCGTCAAATTTGGAAGTGGTCACAATTTTTGTAAATGAAGTTCAAAGGTCAAACTTAGAAAATTCTGGTTAAGGCCATAATTTTTTATCTTTAGTTTGACGACTCTGACCGACCCCAAATTTGGTCAAATTGGAAAAAAAAATAAAATTGAAAATTGCAAAATTTTTATTTTTTATTCCCTCCGACCATGTATTTTTTTATGCAGAAAAAATTTTTATGCATAACTGATTTAAAAAAACATTACTTGGTGCTCTGAAACAGTTTTCATTGGTACTTCAATTTTAATAGATTTATTTCCTATATTATTTAATTGATTTATAACTTGAGAGACCATCTTCAAAAAACACAGTCATCACAATCTTAATTAGCTTTGATTTATGAAAAAAATGAAATGATCCATCAAGAATTTATTTTATTTTTTTTCCATCCTCCTACCAATGATCATTGTCTGAAATTTTCGTAAACTAAAAATATAAAAACTGTGGCCTAAATCATTTCTGTAACTTTTCAGCCATAAATTTTAATGTTAGTTGAAAAATTAACTTTAATGGCTATACATGTCTACCATTTCATATTAATTTATAAACCATTGATATTAATTTTGACCAGCATTCTACCTAAAGCGATTCACAGGGTAGGACTTTATAAGTGGGGTCCAAAAACATGACATGCTCTCTACATAAACAGTTTGTGAAATGACCTTGACCTTTTGACCTTTGAAATTTACATAAAATGAACGATATACTATATAGATGCTTTTATTCAAATAAAATCAAGACTTTATTGGTCATACATTTGACAATTACGCCAATAATTGACCATCAAATTGACTTAAAATCTCTGAATGTCGTAAAGGATACATTAAAGTAGTCTCTGTTAGTTAGGTGGAATAAACTAAATTGCAGGAAGCCTACCAACCACGACAAGGTCACAGGCTATATTGCAGGAAGTATTTTTGTTTAAAAAGTTGGTTTGTTTATATATTTTTGGGTGAGTTTTCGTACTTTTTGTAATTTTTTAGCTCACCTGACCCGACGGGTCAGTGTGAGCTATTGCCATCACTCGGCGTCCATCGTCCGTCCGTCATCCTTTGACTTTTCACATTTTCATCTTCTCCTCTGAAACCACTGAAGCAAATTCAACCAAACTTTACAGGAATGATGTACTAAAGGTCCTTTATAAAGATTGCTCATTTCGTTCTGATCCGACAAAAAACATGGCCGCCAGCGTGGAACTTATGTTTAACATTGGACCCTATGGGAAAAATGACATTTTCCTCTTCTCCTCTGAAACCACTGAAGCAAATTCAACCAAACTTTGCAGGAATGATGTACTAAAGGTCCTTAACAAAAATTGCTCATTTTGTCCTGATCCAACAAAAAACATGGCCGCCAGTGCGGAACTAAGGTTTAACATTGGACCCTATGGGAAAATAACATTTTCATCTTCTCCTCTGAAACTACGGAAGCAAACTCAACCAAACTTTACAGGAATGATGTACTCAAGGTCCCTTACACAGATTGCTCATTTAGTTCCAATGTGATAAAAAAACATGGCCGCCAGCACGGAACCTAGTTTAACATTGGACCCTATGGGAAAAATTATATTTTTGTCTTCTCCTCTAAAACCAATGAAGCAAATTCATCCAAACTTTACAGGAATGATGTACTAATGGTCCTTTATAAAGACTGCTCATTTCGTTCTGATCTGACAAATGACATGGCCGCCAGCATGGAACTTAGGTTTAACATTGGACCCTATGGGAAAATAACATTTTCATCTCTACTCTCAAACCACTTAAGTAAATTCAACCAAAGTTATCAGGAATGATGTACTTAAGGTCCTTAACAAGGATTGCACATTTTGTTCCAATCGGATAAAAAACATGGCCACCAGCAAGGAACATAGTTTAACATTGGACCTAATGGGAAAATTACATTTTCATCTTATCCTCTGAAACCACTGAAGCAAATTCAACCAAACTTTACAGGAATGATTCACTAAAGGTACTTTACAAAAATTTATCATTTAAAATTTAGATCAGATAAAAAAAATGGCCACCAGTGCAGAATATAGTTAACATTAGCCCATTATGAGAATACCAACCTTTTCATTATCTACTCTGAAACTATTCAAGCAAATTTAACTAAATGTATAGAAGGTCCTTTGCAAAATTTACTCATTTAAATAGGATCAGAGAAAAAACACAGCTGCTTATGGAGAACATAGCTAAACATTAGACCCCATTAGTCATAAACATAATAATTTTGGACATGCTTGGCATAGAAGCATTTTGTCAGGTGAGCGATACAGGCTCAGTCTCTGAGCCTCTAGTTTAAAATTTTTTTTTCATGTTTTTCTCTTCCATTTTGTTTTCATTTGAACGCAAGAAATAAATAAACATTAATGAAAGCATTTTTTTTTNTTTTTTTTAAACTTTATTAATTTATTTAATGTTTTATTTATTGTTTTATTGGTTTTTTTTTTGTAAAAAGGGGAGGAGTGGTATGTTTTCATTTTGTTTTTATAAGAGAAGAAGTAACATGTACATGTTCAAAACCATAAAATAAATCAAGTGGCAGCGAAGATACACTTCACAGACCATCACTACTACTCAGTATGTACAAGTTTTCCATATCATTACGATTCATCGTCATCGTCACATTAGATTTTGATCATTGTTTTAACAAATTATAGTACTTTGACAAGGACAAAGTTCTGTTCACAAGAAGTTTTGCTCATGACACGTGCATGTATTGCTATTGATAGATAGTCTCTTAAAAATCCAAAAATTTAAGGAATATTAAGACCAGATCTGTCCCAATGAACTTCAAAGGGACAATGTTACACCTACTTCAGCTTCCTACCTAAGTAGATCATTAGTTGCACATTGATGAGGATGTCTGTTTGAAATCTATGCTATATGACAAATGTGGTGATTTTAACTTCCCAATTGCGACCTTTCCCTTTCTAAGCAGCAATATACCAACATCTCAAGTGTATAGAGTGTACATTTCACAGTTGTTTTATTACTGTCGAGCATGTAGTTAGCTTTGCATATTATTCGGTTCAAATGCATCTGATGAGTGGTAACTCCCGGAAACACATCTGATGAGTGGTAACTCCCGGAAACACATCTGATGAGTGGTAACTCCCGGAAACACATCTGATGAGTGGTAACTCCCGGAAACACATCTGATGAGTGGTAACTCCCAGAAACACATCTGATGAGTGGTAACTCCCAGAAACACATCTGATGAGTGGTAACTCCC
>MJUU01033292.1:52582-67592 GCA_002080025.1 Modiolus philippinarum | reverse complement strand
AAATAGATATTGATGTTGCGACTTCAAAACCTGTGTTGAAAATTGTTCGTTGACCGCCATTTTCAAAATGGCCACCAAAAAAAGGCGGGAAAATTCAACATTGTCCAATTTCAATGAAATTTGGTTTCTAAATAGGTAATGATTTTGCAACTTCAAAATTGATGTCAAAAATTGTTCTTTGACCACCATTTTTAAAATTGCCGCCAAAAAAGGTGGGAAAATTCAACATTGTCCAATTTCAATGAAATTTGGTTGCCAAATAGGTATTGATGTCACAGCTTCAAAACAGATGTTAACAATTGTTCGTTGACCCCTATTTTCAAAATGGTCGCCAAAAAAGGCAGGAAAATTCAACATTGTCCAGTTTTAATGAAATTTGGTTTCCAAATAGGTATTGATGTTGCAACTTCAAAACCAATGTTGAAAATTATTTGTTGGCTGCCATTTTCAAAATGACCACCAAAAAAGGCAGGAAAATTCAATGTTGTCTGATTTCAATGAAATTTGGTTTCCAAATAGGTATTGATGTTGAAACGTCAAAACTTATGTTGAAAATTATTTGCTGACAGCCATTTTCAAAATGGTTGCCAAAAAAGGCGAAATAGATATTGATGTTATGACTTTAAAACCTGTGTTGAAAATTGTTCGTTGACCGCCATTTTCAAAATGGCCTCCAAAAAGGGAGGAAAATTCAACATTGTCTGATTTCAATGAAATTTGGTTTCCAAATAGGTATTGAGGTTGCGACTTCAAAACTGATGTCAAAAATTGATCGTTGACCACTATTTTCAGAATGGCCACCAAAAAAGGCAGGAAAATTGTCCGATTTCAATGAAATTTGGTTGCGAAATAGGTATTGATGTCACAACTTCAAAACAGATGTTAACAATTGTTCGTTGACCCCCATTTTTAAAATGGTCGCCAAAAAAGGAGGGAAAATTCAACATTGTCCAGTTTCAATGAAATTTGTTTTCCAAATAGGTATTGATGTTGCAACTTCAAAACCAATGTTGAAAATTATTTGTTGACTGCCATTTTCAAAATGGCCACCAAAAAAGGCGGGAAAATGCAATGTTGTCTGATTTCAATGAAATTTGGTTTCCAAATAGGTATTGATGTCACAACTTCATACCTTATGTTGAAAATTATTTGCTGACAGCCATTTTCAAAATGGTTGCCAAAAAAGGCGGGAAAATTGTTTGTTCACCGCCATTTACATAATGATGTCTCTGTTTCAAAACTGGTGTCTAAAGTTGTCCTTAGCAAGAGCGTTTTTCGTCAATAAAGCCCAACAAAGAAAAATAGTACAACATTATCAGACTTTAAATACTGTTCAAGATATTGGTGGTGTTTGAGGTACTAAAGTTTGAGAGACTGATGATCAACCATATAACTTACAATGTTACCACGATTGTGGCAACTGAAAGCCAGGTGAGCGATACAGGCTCCTGGGAGCCTCTAGTTTTAATTATTTCTGTTTGCTTGCCCTTAATGCAAGTATCTCTCTCAGTTAATATTGTAGTGGCATCTAAGCTTCAATTGCTGTATAACTTTTAAACTGACTGCATGGCTATGCCATGGAGATCTTCTTGCCATTAGTGGTCTGTCCATTGTAAACTTTCCATTTAAACATCTTCTCTGAAACCACTGGTCCAATTGGAACCCAACTTGGGCACAATGGTCCATAGGTGGCCCCATTACAATTGGAACCAAACTTGGGCACAATAGTCCATAGGTGGCCCAATTAAAAAAAAATGTCTGGCAAGTCTGTATCATATCCAAGATGGCCGCCAGCAGGGAACGCAGTTTAACATTGGACCCTATGGGAAAGCATTCAAAGATCTTCTCTGAAACTACTGCGCCAATTAGAACCAAACTTGGTCACAATAGTCCTTCGGTGGTCCCCTTTGAAAATTTTGTTCGGCAAGTCTGCATGTCATCCAAGACGGCCGTCAGCGGGAACTTGGTCCAAAATTGGACAATATTGCAAAAATCTTCTCCTCTGAAAATACTGGGCTAATTGGAACCAAACTTAGTCACAATGGTCCATAGGTGGCCCCTTTTAAAAAATGTGTTCAGCAAGTCCACATCATATATCCTAGATGGCCGCCAGGAGGGAACATGTTTTTAACATTGGACCCTATAGGGNTCGGTGGTCCCCTTTGAAAATTTTGTCCGGCAAGTCTGCATGTCATCCAAGACAGCCGCCAGCGGGAACTTGGTCCAAAATTGGACAATATTGCAAAAATCTTCTCCTCTGAAAATACTGGGCTAATTGGAACCAAACTTAGTCACAATGGTCCATAGGTGGCCCCTTTTAAAAAATGTGTTCAGCAAGTCCACATCATATATCCTAGATGGCCGCCAGGACGGAACATGTTTTTAACATTGGACCCTATAGGGGAACATATTCAAAGATCTTCTCCTCTGAAAGTACATGGCCAATTGGAATCATACTTAGTCACAATGGTCCTTACTTGGTCCCCTTCATAAAATGTGTCTGGATGTCCGCATAGCATCCAAGATGGCAGTCAGCAGGGAACATTGTCTAACCTTGGACCCCATGGGAAATCATTTACAGATCTCCTCTGAAAATACTATGCCAATTGGAACCAAAGTGAGGCACAATGATCCTTACATGGTCTTCTTCAAGAAAGGTGACAGTTGGTCTACGCCTCATCAAAAATAGCTGCCAGTGGGGAACATAGTTTAATTTTGGATCATATAACATCAGCAAACTTCAAAATGAGACCCTTAAACATTAGTAAACATCAGCAAACTTCAAAATGAGACCCTTAAACATTAATAAACAAATTTGAAAATGAGAACCTTAAACATTGTGATTATTTAGACTTATTGTGTCAGCTATGACCCAGGTGAGCGATACAGGCTCTTGAGGCCTCTTGTTTGTCAGTTTTGGTATGTCGAAGTTGTCTGAATCAACCATCATCAATATACATTAATTGAGTCCTCTTTTTATCAACATAATTAAAAGTTCAGTCTTTACTATTGTATGACAGTAAAAATCCTGTCTAAAATACCTTACTGAAATAATTTGGTAAACTGTACTACTGAACTTTTGTGAAAACTAGAAAATGGCATACCCAAAGTAAAAGGCTTGTATTTGTATGACACTAACATGTATGATGCCTTCAGTCATAAATCTGAACAGACAGAAAAGGGTGAAATAACATGCTCACTGACTTAAAAGTCCAAGGAGTTTAAATATACACAGTAATTAAGATTTAAGGCAAACCAAATGATATTTGTACAAAAATAAAATAAAGCTTACCATTATATTGCAACATTCAAGCAAGTGGCAAATATTTGATGTCAAAGAGATGTACTTTTACACCCAAAGCCGACGTCCTGAAGACTGCCTGTGATGAAAGAAACAGACTTTAAACATTGTTGTTAACTGATCGACAGCAGACCACAAAGATGGTGTTTGTAGAGTAATTGATTTGACAGTCTATCATAGAAGAATTTACATTTGGTTGGTTGGAATCAGATGTAAAATCATATAAGGACAGTGCCAAATCCTTTGTTCTACATACTACATTCATTCGTGGTATACTGACAATCAGTTATCAACAATGTTTCTTTCTTTGCGGTCATGTCAGCTTTGGGTGTAAAGTCAGATCTGGTTGAAATGAAACTTTTGCCACTCGCTTCACCTTTGCAATATTATACATTAACAAGTACAATATTAATACATATACCTGCTGACCATAAAAATAGTGCTCATTGTCATAGAGGTACTGATAAAAATTAAAAATACAAAAGTTACTGTTTGATTAGTTTCTGCATTTGGCTATTACAAAAACTTAGTCAGTTAAACATGTAAAATAAGAATTTTTTTCATTATTAGAAGTTTATTATTATTTTATGTTTTTTAGGGGAAGAGGTCGAGGTAGAGGTAGAGGTAGACCACCAGGCAGACCTCCTAGAAGTTTTCATAGTCCATCTAGACCTGTTGAAATGGTAGCAACAAAAAGTGAACCTAGCACAAGAGAAAGTTCTCCATTTGTAACTGAAACACCACAAACTTAAATGTTGTGTTCATCTTTAAACTTCAAAAAATTGTGTTCATTTGATCTGAAAACATTTTTATCTGATAACCATCGATAACATGTACTTTGAAATAAGCTGAGGTTTATAATTCAAGGCTATAATGGAGTTTGTTAGACTATGGAAGAATGTTGAACATTTCGTAATTGTTTGTGTAAAAGATTTTTGTTTTCCAACGACTTGGAATGATAAATACTTGTCTTTATGTGTTTTGTAGTCTGTTAGAATTAGAGGAGTGATTGTGGAAATGGAAATATCCCCTATTTCTTCATGTATATGATACAAATGTCAATAACTCTATCCATTACATAATTGGAACTCCATTTTGATATTTTCATTGGTGGAATGTCAACTTTTTTGAAAAAAATGAAAAATCATGGCATTTGTATTTAAATTTCTTAGACATAGAAAAAAAGTTGTTTTGTATCAATTTGTATTTGTCAAATTTCAATGTATGTGGTTAAGTATATATTTATTAATTGTATTTTAAGATCAAGAAAATTTTTGAATTGAAAAAGTGTTGTTTTGTTAATATAACCTATTACAAAGGAAACTAATTATGACACAAAGACTGTGTTTAAGTTTCATGAAAATTTATGCAGTGGTTCAGGAGGAATAGGAGATAAGAATTGGTACCCACTTGTAATGGCTGGTACGAGAATCCCAGAAAATCAATCAAATCAAATTCTGAAATAGGAGGTGCACATCTATATTATGTCAGAAAAAGTATGGTCAACTTTCATGAAAATCCATTCACGACTAAAGAGTAGCAGATAAAAGATAACCCTATTACTATATACAGTGCACCCTCGTTATATCGCCACCTTTGGGACCAGAGAAATTTTTGGCGATAAGTGTGGGTGGCGATATATCAAGGGGTCCTTAACAAAGATTGCTCATTTCATTCAGATCTAATAAAAAACATTTGGCCAGCAAGGAACTTGGGTTTAACATTGGACCCTATTGGCAAATCACATTTTCATGTTCTCCTCTGAAAGGACTGAAGCATATTCAACCAAACTTTACAGTGAGCCTCTAGTTTTTGTATTGTAGACATGACTGCTACAGGGGGCATAGTGTTTCACAAATACATCTTGTGTTGAGAGTGACATGTGAGCTTGCACACCTTTCTTTTGTTGCATGATATAGAGGCCATGTGGCCCATAAGCATAGACAGTTCTACCTGATCACTGGAGCCAGCCAAAAAGAACAAATTGAGTTTTAACACATATTGCCCTTTAAAGGGTGGTCACTCCTCAGGTTTTTAGCTCATCTGACCCAAAGGGTCAGGGTGAGCTATTGCCATCACTTGGCGTTCTTCGTCAGTCATCTGTCGTCCGTCTGTTAACTTTTCACATTTTCATCTTCTCCTCTGAAACCACTGAAGCCAATTCAACCAAACTTTACAGGAATGATGTATGGAAGGTCCTTTACAAAGATTGCTCATTTCGTTGCGATCTGATAAAAAACATGGCCGCCAGCGTGGAACTTAGGTTTAACATTGGACCCTTTGGGTAAAATTACATTTTCATCTTCTACTCTGAAACCACTGAAGCAAATTGAACCAAACAACCGTATGGGAAAATCACATTTCCATCTACTCCTCTGAAACCACTGAAGCAAATTCAACCAAACTTTACAGGAATGATGTATGGAAGATCCTTTACAAAGATTGCTCATTTTCGTTCTGATCCGACAAAAAACATGGCCGCCAGCGCGGAACTTGGGTGTAACATTGGACCCTACGGGAAAAATCACATTTTCATCTTCTGCTCTGAAAAAGCTGAAGCAAATTGAACCAAACTTTACAGGAATGATGTACTAAAGGTCCTTAACAAAGATTGCTCATTTTTGTTCTGATCTGATGAAAAACATGGCCACCAGCACGTAACATGGTTTAACAAAAGACCCTATGGGAAAATCACATTTTCATCTAATCCTCTGAAATATCAGAAGCAAATTCAATCAAACTTTACAGGAAAGATGTATGGAAGGTCCTTTACAAAGATTGCTCATGTCCTTTCAATCTGATAAAAAACATGGCCACCAGCACAGAACTTAAGTTTAACGTTGGACCCTATGGGAAAAATCATTTTTTCATCTTCTGCTCTGAAACGGCTGAAGCCAATTGAACCAAACTTTACAGGAGTGATGTACTTAAGGTCCTTAACAAAGATGGCTCATTTTGTTCTGATCTGACGAAAAACATGGCCGCCAGCATGTAACATGGTTTAACATAGGACCCTATGGGATAATCACATTTTCATCTACTCCTCTGAAACCACTTAAGTAAATTCAACCAAACTTTACAGGAATGATGTATGGAAGGTCCTTTACAACGATTGCTTATTTCGTTTTGATACAATAAAAATCATGGCAGCCAGTGTGGAACTTAGGTTTAACATTGGACCCTATGGGAAAATCACATTTTCATCTACTCTTCTGAAACCACTGAAGCAAATTCAACCTAACTTTACAGGAATGATGACTGGAGGTACTTTACAAAAATTGCACATTTCATTTCAATCCGACAAAAAACATTGCTTCAAGTGCAGAACATAGTTTAACATTGGAGCCCAGTATGAGAAAACCATCCTTTTCATCATCTTCTCTCAAAACAATTAAAGCAAATTATACTAAATGTATAGAAGGTCCTTTGCAAAAATTACTCATTTCAATAGGATCAGACAAAACACACATGTGCTAATTGAGAACATTCCTAAACACCCTACCCCATTGGTAAAAAAGATGATCATTTTTGGTCATGCATGGCATAGAAGCGTTTTGTCAGGTGAGCAATACAGGCTCAGTCTCTGAGCCTCTAGTTGAAACAGTCTCTGACTTTTGGAATTCTCGTATTTTATCCATAAGAATGCATTGGAAAATTTTGCACACTGACCCCCATTTTTCTTTTCAAAATATGATAGTATATATCTTCAATAGAATTCTGACAAAATTCGATGAAATTCTTGATATTCCTTCATCGCATTTCAAAGATTGATTACCTTAATGCAAAGTGAATGAAAAGTCTAGAGAAGTTCGGTTTCCCGCAAAAATTTTAGGCGTTTAAATCTCAAAAACGGCCACACTGACCTATCAATATTTTTGGCTTGAAATGATGCATGATCCATATTCTAATGAATTAAAATAATAATTTTAAATCCTTGATATAATAAAGTTGATGAGTGACCATCCTTAACTGAGGCAAAATACATACAGTATAAAGTCACATCTGGAAAGACAGTGTCATGTAAAAGCACAATAAGATGTTCAATCATAACTTGTATACTCTTAACAATTTCAATTTTGACAGTACTGGTAATACGAAGTTTTCCCGAATGCACAGCTCGTAGAAATTAAAATGGTCACTAAACCTTGAAACTGATTTCAAGATTGAAATTAAATTAGCAAACCACTGTGAACTATATAGTACAAACACATATACCACATTTCATCTTCCACCTCAAATTAAGCAAATTACCTTGTAATGAATACTGACAATGGTCACTGGACTGTGAATTGAGATATAGGTCAAGGCCATATGGCTAACCGAAGACAAGCCTACAAACCAAGTATCATTAACCTATCACATTGAGAAACTAATTGCAAGCACTGAAGGTGGTAACCTGACCATTAAATTGAGTTCACGGTCAAAGCAAAATGCTAGATAGTTATGTACTACTCCATACCAACATACATACCAAACATACCAAATAGCCCTGACTTACAACTCACACTTTTTAAAAACTGAAATAAATAAGAAATCCTTAAAGTGACCAGTAGTGTAAAACAGAGACTATTTGACTATCAAACAGCACTTGACTCATACTACCGCTGGACCAAATGTGATGTTGTAACATATCAAATAAATACCGAGGTTACTGTGAATTTAAATTCTGCATATGTAAATTTTGACAACTTATGTCTCTTCAGTGCAGATAAAATCTTAACGTTTGGAAGACCATATAAAACTCTAAGATGTTTAAAAACTGATAGAGAACAAATACCCAATATGGTTCTTGATTCATATCTGAATTAGTAGAGCTTTAATAAGTGGTCATACTTGGTATGTATATGTCTTGCTTATCTCCAAATATGTTGCAGGCAAACCGAAAAGGGCGCACTTGGCTTCTCATAAAACTGACCAGTTGCTTGCCCGGGTTCTGTGTTTTTTTAAAGGCACTTGGCCTTCCTAAAAAACTAAAACTGGTTGTCATGATATAACTGGAATGTATACATGATACAAATATTAAGCTCTGTCCAATCACCCAAACTTTTTACATAAAATGACTTGTACATGTACCTACTCAATGTCAGCTATAAGATCAGTAGAAAAACACACAGACAGAATGTATAAAAATTTATACTATAAATGAGTACAATGTGTCACTCTGATGAAAAATCTTTCGATTCTTTCATCTTGATTTTTAAAGTCAATGGCTTACGATTGCCGGCACCATCAGAACTTTCACCTTCAGATGAATAGTATGTAGATTTTTTAAAAGGTAACGGTTTAAAATCTTCTGGATCTGATTCAAATTCAAATTCGTCATAAACTTTAGACTTGGTCGATTGTTTTTTCTTTTTACTATGCTTAGAATCTTTTGATGATGATTTAGAAGAGTGTGAATGTTTAGGTGAATGTTTATAATGGGGAGACAACTCAGTTTTATATGATTTTGGTGAACTCTTGTATAATGGTGATGATTCAGATTTGTAACTTTTAGGAGAATTTTTATACAGTGGTGACATTTCACGTTTAGGCTTCGGTGAATTTTTTTGTGGCGGGGACATAGTTTCAACTGTCTTCACATGTAGGTTTTTGTTTGGTCCTCTTGTTATTTTCAATTTAATACCTTGAATGGGTTCATTAACAGAAGTCTTAGCTTGCATAGCTGAATGTTTTGAAGTGCCTTGATTTGAGGAATCAAAGTCTTCATCCATTTGACTAAAATTTGGCTCTATATCTTCCTCTTCACTATGGGAACTATTCAACTCAATCACGTCTTCACTAAGAGCATTTTGTTCTTCTTGTTCTTTTAACATTCTAAGTCTTTGTTCCTCTTCTTTGCGTTTTAATATTAACTCCTTTTCTAATTCTGCTCTTCTTCTCTCTTGTCGCTTGCGTTCCTCTTTTTCTCTTAGCAATCTCTCTCTTTCTTCACGTTCTTGTTTTTCTCTAGCTCTCCTGATTTTCTCCAGCTTTTCACGTTCTAATTGTGCCTTCCTAATCTCTTCTTGAACACGCACTTGTTCCATGAATTCATCTAACAGTTCCTCTCCTGATTTAGCTGCCTCTGGGTCTGCTAATGATACTAAAATATCCTTTTTTGAAGGTTTAAAAACAGTCTTCCTAAAATCTACATTTTGTGATAGATCTGGCAATCGCATTGTTAAACTGTCACCAAAATAATCATACATGTCTGTGTAAAACTTAGCTACAGTTGTTCCCAGTGGGTTAGGTAATGAATTTTCTTCCTGGACAACATTATTTGAATCCTCATTCAGTAACAAATGTGACACCTCTTTTTCTTTTGATATTTCTTCCTCAAAATCTTTTATTTGTTGTTTTAACAGAAATTCAACTGAATGCTGAAAAATAAATGATCATTCATTATTTGAACTTCAACAGGAGTTGTCAAACGACATCACAGCTGCCTTAATTCCATATTAATTTCAAAGTTGAACAAGAATAAAATTCCTGGGTCCCCCGCCGCTCATGCAATATACTAGTATACTGTATATGAAATTGCAATATTTTCAAACATTCAGGGCAGTTCCAAAATTAAATATGTGGGGATACAAAGAGTATCGACCACAGCAAATCTTCAAACTTGACCAAGGTGTTTGTCGTATTAACATTTGGTATAAATTTCATGAAAATATGTAAAAAAAATTGTAGCCATGAGAGCGCTTTAAAAGGTCAATTTTTGGATATAACGGTGTTGTTATTTTGGTCAAAGTCCAATAACTCTGTCAAAAAGTCTTGACCGAAACTGCTCTTCGAACTCAACCAAGGTATTAATGATATAAACATTTGGTATAAATTTCATGAGAATCTGTAAAAATTTGTAGGCATGAGAGCGCTTACAAGGTAAATTTTTGGATAAAACCAAGTCATTATTTTCATCAAAGTCCCATAACTCCGTCAAAAAGTATTGACCAAGGCTGATTTTAAAACTTGACCAAGTATTAGTGGTATAAACATTTGATAAAAATTTCATGAGAATCCGTCAAAATTTGTGGGCATGAAAGCGCTTACAAGGTCAATTCTGGGCTAAAATGGTGTTGTTATTTTGGTCACTGCCCAATAACTCCATCAAAAAGTCTTGATCGAAACTAATCTTCACACTGGACCAAGGCATTAGTGGTATAAACATTTGGTATAAAGTTTGTGAGAATCCGTCAAAATTTAAGGCATGAGAGTGCTTACAAGGTTAATTTTTGGCTAAAACAGTGTCATTATTTTGGTCAAAGTCCCATAACTCTGTCGAAAAGTATTGACCGAAACTGATCTTCGAACTCAACCAAGGTATTAGTGGTATAAAATTTGGTATAAATTTCATGAAAATTCGTTAAAATTTGTAGGCATGAGAGTGCTTACAAGGTCAATTTTTGGATAAAACAGTCATTATTTTCATCAAAGTCCCATACCTCTGTCAAAAAGTATTGACCGAGGCTGATTTTCAAACTTGACCAAGGTTTTAGCAGTATAAACATTTGGTATAATTTTCATGAGAATCCATTAAAATTTGTAGCCCTGAGAGCGGTTACAAGGTCAATTTTTGGCTAAAATGGTGTCGTTATTTTGGTCAAAGTCTCATAACTCCAACAAAAAGTATTGACCAAGGCTGATTTTCGAAGTTGACCAAGGTATTAGTAGTATAAACATTTGGTATAAATTTCATGAGAATCCGTCTAAATTTGTAGCCATGAGAGTGCTTACAAGGTCAATTTTTGGCTAAAACGGTGTGGTTATTTTAGTCAAAGTCCCATAACTCCGTCAAAAAGTATTGATTAAGGCTCATTTTCGAACTTGAATAAGGTATTAGTGGTATAAACATTTGGTATAAATTTCATGAAAATTCGTCAGAATTTATAGGCATGATAGCACTTACAAGGTCAATTTTTCGATTAAAACAGAGTCATGTTTTCGGTCAAAGTCCCATTAGTCCTTCAAAAAGTATCGACCAAGGCTGATTTTTGAACTTGACCAAGGTATAAGTAATAAACATTTGGTATAAATTTCATGAAAATCCGTTATAATTTGTAGGCATGAAAGCGCTTACAAGAAAGGGTGATGAACGGACTGTAAACATGTATAAAATTACACCAGAATACATAAATTTACATACATGTACTTGATATATATGAAATGAAAGTATACAATAACAATGAAATTTAAATCTCAACATTCTAGGTCACATGTCTGCAATCATGACATTTTGTTGAAATACTTGGTACAAGAAAGTTGCACACCAAATATAACTAGAGTTACTGTGGCCTAGTAGGCTACGGATAACCCGCCCACACCTCTTCCTGAATTTTCTTAAACAAGAAGGAGAACATCTGGAGAAAAAAAAATTATTAGAAAACAACATATAAAGTGTACATCTATGATATGTAATTAAGGTCCAGCATAAGTTTCATCAAATTCTGATCAATGGTCAAGGAAGAGTATTGGATACCAGGTGTTTATCATGTGGTTAGCACTGATCATGAGCTAAAATGACAAAGTCCAAAACATGTAAAAAATCTGAGAATAAAGGGCTACGCCGAGCGCAGCATGATACGACCGCAGCATGTCGACCACTGAAATTTAAACAAGTATAATTAATAATAAATGTTGACACAGTAACGAGCTTGATACAGTTATTTAATGGCCACAATAAGGAGCTGGCCATACAGTAGGGAAAATAAAAATCAGTACTTTTGATCCCTTGTTGATCAGAAATGGTAAGAGCTACGCAAAATTTGTTGACTTCCAAGTAAAAGCTAAGTTACATCAAGAGAAATCCAAAGAAAAAATCTAATGTGAATAAAAATTTTAGGTTATTTGAACAACTGTAATTTTGGCCCTGTTTGGCCCCTTAGAATCAGTAACAGATATGTCAAATATGTCACATACTACTTAAACCTAATGTTATAAGGAATCCAAAGAGAAAAATCCCATCAAATCTAATGAAAAATAAAAATTTCACATACTTCTAAAAATAGCAATTTTGGCCCCTTTGACCCTAAATAGATTGGAAACGGTAAGAGCTGCACCAAATCAGTTGCAATACTGCTAAAAGCTTATAACAAAAGGAATCCAAAGAAAAACATCTCATCAAAATCTGATGAAAATAAAAGTGTAGGTAATCTGCATGTTTGCAATTTTGGCCCCGTTTGGCCCCTCACAGCTCAGAAAGGAAACAAGTTATCAGGGCTATATTAGTTTTTCATAAGGAATCCTCTGGAAAAAACTGCATCAAAATCGGACTAAAAATAGAAAAATAAAATTTTTGAAATTTGCCCCTTTTGGGCCCCATTTATCTCAAGAACGGCACACGTGATGTGAAATCCATTTACATGCTTCAGATTGGAAATTTCCTAAGCAGCACTCTGAAAGAAACCCCATCGAAATCCGATAAATAATTAAGATTCTACAGCCATATATGTGAAAACACCTAATTTAACCCTTTTTGGCCCCTTTTTTAGAAATGGGTGGGGTCACAATAAGCAAAACTTATCAAAGTCTTTCTTTTGTGCCCAAGAACATTGTATTAAAATTTCATAGGATTGATCAACTGGAACTTAAGTTATTGACAAAAAACAAAAGTGTCTACAGACGACGACAGCACCATACCATTATACAACCGCAAAAATTTTTGGGGTCGTATAAAAAGGGGATTATTTGAAATCAAAATATATAATGGTGAATGAAACGATATGGAGTAAATGCAATGAGACAAAGTCTCTACAAATACATGGTAAAATCAAGCAAAGGAACAATGCTTTTATTGTCGTTCTTCATCTTGAAGTCACCATGAGGCCTTGCAATGAGCTTTACTCATACCTCATAGTAAGTTCAAGACGGCCCCTAGCACAGGTTTGAGCGGAATTCTTGCTAATTATCGAGCAACGCTATATCCATGGGTTCATTGGTCATAGGTGTGGAATTCAACAAACATAAATTATACTGGCAAAGTGCTCTTACAATAACTGTCATCCTTTGCCCGACAAAAGCACTAGTGTCTTAAGCTAGTGGACGATTACAACAAATAGACAAACACAGGGCATTCACCAAGTCGAATGTAAGAAAACTTGGCGTTATAAATTAGTGAGATGTGGGCACTTTTAACAGGTGGTCAGAATTACATTTCAAATTACAATAAAGGGCTACGCCAAGAGCAGCATGATACGACTGCAGCATGTCGACCACTGAAATTTCAACAAAAGTAGTTTAAAGTGAATGTGGACATAGTAAAGAGCTTGACACAATAATTAGATGGACACAAAAAGAAGCTTGACACAGTTATAAGCTGGAAACAAACTAGGGAAAAAAATCAACCCTTTTGATCACTTATTGATTAAAAAAAAATGTAAGAGCTATGCAAAATATGTTACTCTCAACTAAAACTTTACATCCATAGAAATCCAAAGAAAAAAATCCCATCGAAATCCAAGGAAAAATAAAGATTTGACATATTTAGAAAAAATTGCAATTTTGGCCCCTTTGACCCCTTGTAGCTTGGAAACAGTAAGAGCCATACCAAATCCGTTACATACATCTGAAAGCTTAGATCAGGAGGAATCCAAAGAAAAAAATTCCGTCGAAATCCGATGAAAAATAAAGATTTGACATATTTAGAAAAATTGCAATTTTGGCCCCTTTGACCCCTTGTAGCTCAAAAACGGTAAGAGCTACAAAAAATCTGTTGGCATATTGCTTAAGGCTTAGATCAAGAGGAATCCAAAGAAAAAAATCCCGTCGAAATCCGATGAAAAATAAAGATTTGACATATGTAGAAAAATTGCAATCTTGGCCCCTTTGACCCCTTGTAGCTCGGAAATGGTAAGAGCTATGCCAAATCCATTGGCATATGAAAGTTGAGATCGAGAGGAATCCAAAGAAAAAAATCCCATCGAAATCTGATGAAAAATAAAAATTCTACATAATCTGCAAATTCGCAATTTCGGCCCTGTTCAGCCCCTCATAGCTGGGAAAGGAAACAAGTAACCAACAAGAGGCTCTCAAGAGCCTGTATCGCTCACCTGGACCATGGCTGACATAGATAAAAGGCATTTCCAATAGGAAAAATGAAAAATAAAATTTAGCAGAATACTTTTTTTTCTAAAATTACAGTATTCTTGTTTGGTTTCCATGGCAACCGAAAGATCCACCATCCATCACAACCCATAACAGAACACCATTCAAAAAAAATTTGGGCAGGGGTTCCCTTTATAATTAAAGTAATACATAGTGCTGAAATTAAATCATGCAGACCACTTTTCAAATAAAAATTCAAAAATTTGGGCAGAGGTTCCCCTTAAAATCAATAGGGCCAATGTAAAAACTATGTTCCAGATGGTGGCCATCTTGGATGAGGTACGGACCTACCAGATACATTTTTTGGATGGGACCACCTAAGGACCATTGTGGCTTAGATTGGTTCTAATTGGACTAGTAGTTTCTGAGAAGAAGATCTTTGAATGTATATTCCATAGGGTCCAATGTTAAAACTATGTTCCCACTGGCGGCCATCTTTGATGAGGTAGAGACCTGTCAGATACCTTTTTTGGAAGGGACCATCTAAGGACCATTGTAACTAAGTTTGGTTATAATTGGATGGGTAGCTTCTGAGAGAAAAATCTTTGAATGTCTTTCCCATTAACCCAATGTTAAAACTATGTTCCCCGCTGGCGGCCATCTTGGATTAGGTACAGACCTGCTGGA